>CABHPR010141115.1:0-15133 GCA_902168415.1 Peromyscus melanophrys | reverse complement strand
AGAGAGAGAGAGAGAGAGAGAGAGAGAGAGAGAGAGAGCATCATACCATTTTTAATCCTGTATTAGTATTTATGGGACATACATTTCAACCAAGTCAGAACAGTATTGAAGATCTCCTTCATATAAAAATATCCCGGAAGGTCAATATAATTTGATAAAATAAATACAGTTGTCTTCTGCTGGACTTTTGATTTTGAAACAGGACCTCACTATGTAGTGTTATCTGGCCTGAAAATCTATGTAGACCAGGCTGGCCTCAGACTCATAGAGATCCACCTATCTCTACCTTCTGAGTGCTCGGATTAAAGGTATGCACCATCACATACAATTTTAGAAAACCTTCATTTCTCTGTGGGTATCACTTATGACATGTAGTTTTGATCCAGATGCATGGTCATGCTTTCAATTTCTGTAGACACATTATTCTTTTGATAAACCCATCTTTTCTAAGTTCCTTAGATGTGGTTTGCTTTTTGTCTACCCTCTCTTTGAGAAGCTTCTCCTTTTCATACAGTGTTTGCTCTTGAGAAACCTTTCTGGCCTCACAAATCATCAGAGCCTCCAATAGCACAAGGCTAGATGCACCTGGAGAACAATATATTTCTACATTGTATTGCAATATAAGAGCTTTTACTTTAATGAGCTGACCTGCAAAACTGTGGAAGGCCTAGTTCTGATTAGGAATTCAAGCACTCACAGAATTTTTAAAAGCTAAATAATCCATTCAGCACTCAGAATCCATCCTGATTGGATGGCTTGTTGTAATAAGCTGTGCTTTATGTACTAGTTTGTCTTTAGTTGAACATTTGAATTTATTTTTTCTATTGCCATACAGCATTGGTTTTTCATCAGCAGGCACAGGACACACACACAAATAAGTAGGGAGAGAGCCGTTAACAAGAGAATATTACAATATTCTCACCTAGTAGCATGAAAAGACTTCTGCTCTCAGCATTTTAATTTAAAGTTCAATTTCTGTGATATGTTTTACTATATATCATCTAGTATGTGGTTTGGCAGTGTTCCAAGTAGGATTGACCTGTCCAAATAATGTCCTGATTATAGAGGTCAAAATTTGTGAAGTTTTAGTTTAACTTAAACTGCCCTAGATTACCTCGATATAGCAAAGTTAAATGAAAAATAGTAAGTGATTGACTTTTTCAATGTAAGTGAAGAAAGGGAAGTAACAAAAGTGAACACAAAGCTTTAACAACAGAAATAGTGGAAGATTAGCAGGTGCTGTATCCTGTGCATCTTAGGTCTCTGGCTTAGGGACAGTAGTTGCTCAACAAATATTCATGAAGTAAAGGTCACAGTATGTATCAAAGGTGAGTTCTTTCTCAGGAACACTCCTGGCTTTGTAAATAGTATATATATTTATATTAGTGTATATATGTATTATATATACATATAATTTATTATACACACATACATTTTATTTCAATAGGTAGATAGATAGATAGATAGATAGATAGATAGATAGATAGATAGATAGATAGATAGATTTGTGTGTCTGGGGTGTGCACACAGTGGACATTAATGTCTTCCTCACTTGCTCTTCACTTCTTTCTCATTGAACGTGAAGCTCCCTGACTAGCTAGACTGACTGCCCAGCAAGCCCATGGGACCCTCCTGCTTCCACTGCCCAGGGTTTACATTACCGGTGTGTGCTGCCGTGTCTGGATTTTACATAGGTACCCAGGATCTGAACTCGGTCTTTACAGATTCAACCATATGCCAAGCTGCTAAATAAGTACATTTGTTCCAAACAATTTGGCTTAATCTTCTGCAATGCACCCTGATAAAATTCTTTCATACTGCTCTTTTAGGAACTGCACAATTTTTCCAATGATATACAATATAAAAATTATTACTGTGCAGATATTACATGTTCAGCATGTCCTGTTATATTCTGACACTTTTGGATAGCTTAAGCAGGCTGTTTCTGGTTAGTCACAATGATTGGTTTGATTTTTTTTTTTCTCTTAACCTCCATACATTTTCTCTCCAAACACTACCAAATATTGAATGAAAGTCTGTGAAGCTTCACAAAACAATGAGGATTCAGTAATAAAGAAAATGAATGAAAATTGTGTTCTTTCTCATCTGCCATTTTTAATGGGAATGGCAGCTAATTGTATAGTTCCTAAAATTGGTCAATGTTCTGATCCGTTTCAGACATCAATGGTTTCATTGATTGTTTGCTAGTTAGATTGGGAAAGTGAATGTGGAAACCATATACTCTGTGGGGAGGATTTGGCCAGCTTCACATGCCCCACCATTCATTTTTAGTAGATTCTTTTCTTCCTTAAGCATTGTTATATTTATTTTAATTTTGTATTTCAGACATTACTGTGCATATATTTTAAAGTAACCATGCTTTATGTGTTTCAAGGAATGTGTATCTTTGACTTTAAAGGGTTCTACCCCATTTTTTTTGTCAGTGAAACTGAACACTGCACTCCTACAAATGTGCCTATGCTTTACATTTATAAACCCCAGAGCTGTTTGCAGTTCCTTCATTTTCCCAAGCGGAAGAGGGGTTATGTGCACAGATAAGCGGTCCTTTCGGGTAGCAGCAGTACTGCACAGAGCCTGTAATGACACACTTGCTTGTAAGGTGTTTCTTCTTCGTGTAAGTGATTTTCTGTTCCAAAATAAGGGCACGATTATCTTCCCAAGCCTCTTGGGAAAATAAAAATGGATACATTTAACTCCAGTGAATGAAAAAAAAGTCTTCAAATTGTCAGCTTTGATCAGTTTGTGTCGAGGAGACAGACAGTAAGCATAAAAACTGAGAGCAATCGGGCTCTTGCCTGCTGTGGGATGGTCTGTATGTCAAACATGTTGCTTATTGGTCAATGAATAAAACACTGATTGGCCAGTGGTCAGGCAGGAAGAAGTATAGGCGGGACAAGGAGGAGAGAATTCTGGGAAGTGGAAGGCTGAGGAGACACTGCCAGCCGCCACCATGACAAGCAGCATGTAAAGATGCCGGTAAGCCATGAGCCATGTGGCAAGGTATAGATTTATAGAAATGGATTAATTTAAGATATAAGAACAGTTAGCAAGAAGCCTGCCACGGCCATACAGTTTGTAAGCAATATAAGTCTCTGTGTTTACTTGGTTGGGTCTGAGCGGCTGTGGGACTGGCGGGTGAGAGAGATTTGTCCTGACTGTGGGCCAGGCAGGAAAACTCTAGCTACACTTGCCAAAACATTGTTTTATTGCTAAACAAACTCTATTTTCTTTTATTGCTGCAATATAAGATAGCATCAACTTGACACTCACGACTATATATGAGAGATATTGAAAATTAGGCATACAGCTGAGGCACCAATGTGATTATTAGAATTACTTTATTCTACATCTCATGAGTGGATACACACCTTCCAGTTTGGACTATAAAGGATTTAGAATTGGACCTTCCTCAGGAGTATCTTTTGTCTTGTATAATCTTAATTCATGCAGAGTGATAAGAAGCTGGTTGGTACACCTGGAGAAATATGAAGCTTCCTCTATAGATCCTAATTCCTGCCATTCATTCATTCATTGATAAATGTGTTCATTCAATATGTAATTCAGTTAAGTGTCAATGTAAGCAAACAAGTGACACCAGGAAGGAACATTTTAACCTGCCTTAAAATGATTGAACCAGACCCTCCACTGAGCAAAGCTATATGAACACTTCTCTTTCCTTAGGGAATTGTACCATAATTCTTGTTGCCAGCACCATACTGACCATAGTGACCTTCCACTCACTAAGGATGCATCACAGTAAACAGAGATAAACAATATGTAGTCCCTATCTTCATGGACCTTTAAGAGGACAACATCAGGAGAGCTGATGATTTCAGCAAAGTATAACTTGTGCTATAAATGGATGTTCACAGGATCCAAGAGCCTATTATACACATTTGAAAATAAAATAGCTTCAGTGGCCCTGTGCCTCCAGAAGGTTTTACTTGATCAACTTAAATCAAAAGATGTCTGTGTTTTATTGATTTGCCAATACATAACTAAAAGAGACTACTATGAATAAAGTGGATAACCTAGAAAAAATAAATTTCTAGACAAATTGTACAAAGACAGAGTAATGAAGAAATAGAACTCTGAACAAACAAAACAAAAGCTAAGAAGATTAAGTCTGTAATAAAACATTTCCCATTAAAAGAAAGGCCCTGGACCTAATGGTATCTACCAAATATTCTACCAAATAATTAAAAAACAAACACCACCCACTTTCAATTCCTCTAAAAAATGTTGAATGAATATTTCCAGACTCCTTTGGCAAAATCAATACTACCTTGATGCCAGATCCAGAGAAGAATAATACAAGAAAGCAAAGTTTAAGGTCAACATTCGTGATGAAAATACTTATAAAAATGCCAACAAAATACTATCAAAATGAATCATCAACACATTAAAAGAGTTATCCATCATGATCAAATTGGATTTATTCCTAGGATACAAGGATGGGTCAAAATATGTAAATCAATTAATATGGTACATTACATTAGAAATTTGTAAGACAAAAGCTATATGATCATCTCAATTGATACAGAAAAATTATTTGACAATATTCAATATACCACTGTGATAAAAATCCTCAGCAAATTATACACACACAAATATATATGTATGTATGTATATATTTTTATATATATATGATATTGGATATATTCAAGATGGTATGATCATAGAACAATTGAGACATAGGAGTAAAGTTTCTCTCTCAATGGAGTAAAAGTCATAAATATTAAGCCCATGTATGTTATAGTCAGTGGTGAAAGCTGAAAGTCTTTCCTGGAAGACACAGAAAAGAAGTATGCACTTGCCTTCTACTGAACATGATATCGGGAGTCTTAGTTAGAGCAATTAGACAAGAGAAAAGAAACAGTAGGCTTCTAAACAGGAAAGACACCATTGTCACTGTTTAGGGCATGATCTTATGCATAGCAAACTATACAGTGCATACTTTCCTAGTCTGCCCAGCTCCTGCCACCAGTAGAGAAGGGCTATTCATGACCCAACCTAGATTTTCTTGGTTCATCTAGCATTATCTCACAACACAACTTTAAAAAAGAAAGTTAAGTTTAAAGATGGTAGAAGGTAGAACACATGAGAAAAGAAAGAAGAAAGGTTAACTGAGGGTTAAGGGATGAAGTAGGGACTGGGACAAGGGACTGGAAGAGAGAAGAAGGTAGTGAGTGGGTTGACTAAAACTCGGATGTATGAAAAGAGTCTTATGGAAACCTACTCATCAGTAAGGTAACTGCAAAATACAGCTGTGGTGGCCTGAATGAAAAATGTCCCCCACAGACTCAGATATTTGAACATTTGGTCCACAGCTGATGGTGCTGTTCGGGACGACTGTGAAACCTTTAAGAGGTGCAGTCTTGCTGGAGGAAGTATCACTGGGGGAAGGGGGTTTCTGGAAGTTCACAGCCTCGTCCCACTTTCAGATCTCTCTCTGTTTCCTGATATGCTGATGACATGTGATCAGTCAGCTTTCTGCTTTGGAAGCCTGTTGTCATGTCGTCCTTACCACTATAGACTCTGTCTAAAAACCGTACACCAAAATAAACCTCTTTCATAACTTGCTTTTCTTTGTGATATTTTATTGCAACAATGATAAAGTAACGAATACAACGTTTAAAAGAGTTTGAAGGTAATTACCCTGCATGAATGCATAGTGTTGTTCCAAGAATATATGAGATATTAAATGAAAATTACAGTACAAGACACAAGATACCTCCCTAAGTACCACTGGTCAGGAAGGCCTGAGATCCTTCCCTTAAAGAAACATAGACTGCCGGGTGGTGGTGGCGCATGCCTTTAATCCCAGCACTCAGGAGGCAGAGGCAGGCAGATCTCTGTGAGTTCGAGGCCAGCCTGGGTTACAGAGCAAGTTCCAGGACAAGCTCCAAAGCTACACAGAGAAACCCTGTCTTGAAAAACCAAAAAAAGAAAAAAGAAAAGAAAAGAAAAGAAAAAAGAAAAGAAAAAAGAAAAGAAAAGAAAAGAAAAGAAAAGAAAAGGAAAGAAACATAAACTATGGCCATCCTCATGTTTACCCACCAAAATTAGATGGGTAGTTTTATTCCTGATGATGCATCACACCTTGGCTGCAGAATAGAGAGACATGAGCTAAGAAACTTCCTCCCTGCTGTCTAGTTTTCATAACACTAGAAGGTGGATACAGGCTGCTGTGGGAGAAAAGATATTTGTGTTCTTATTCAGCACTGGACCCTACAGACTTTGATACTAAGTGCCCAGGTACCCAGGAAAGGTGTGCCTATCAGTAGTGGTACAACAGTAGCATGACTGTTAGGAAGTAACCAACTACTCCTACTCGGTGATTGGATCTGAGCTTGCATCACAGAAGGGAATTCCATGCCTGGCACTGTAATCTCAGTCACAAGCCCATAGCTGTGAGGTTTTCTGATAGAGTCTGCTATTGTTATTTTGATAAGTTTTTTTTTTGTCAAATTGTCTTCTAAATATTTATGTATATCCATAGACATGGACCGTTCTCAATCTTGGTCATAGAAGCTTGGCTTTGTTGTTGTTGTTCATTTTGCTTTGTTTTTTGCTGTGGAGGGCAGTCAATAGAGAGAGGCATAATTTGTCAAAACAACAAGAATAAGCGACTGAGTGTTCAGCTCTAAATTGGGCATCTATATCAGCCCCATCATGACCAAGCCTCAAGGAACGTTGCAAAAGCAGAAGTCAAAAGAATGTAATTTCTAGATGGCAGGCGGCTCTGGATTACATAGGAAGTAAGGTAGGGGAGCAAGCCAAGAGGGGTGAGGCTGAAAGCACTGTTCTCCCATGGCTTCTACTCCAGTTCCTGCTTCTGGGTTCCTACCTTGTGTACCCGCTTTGGCTTCCCCCAGTGAAAGACAGTAATCCAGACATGTTGGCAATAAACCTTTTCTTCCCCAAGCAGCTTTTTGTCATGGCATTTTCCTCACAGCAAGAGAAAGCAAACTAGAACCGAAATTGGTATCAGGTCCATGGGACAGTACTCTAACAGACCTCACCATGCTGATTTGGGGAGGACTGTGGAAGGACTTTGGGATGAAAAGGCCTTTGAATATTCAGAGATTAATGGGCTATTCTGTGAAACTTGGAAGATAAGAATGTCAAGAGAAATGTAGATAATGAAGGCCTGACCTGTGAAGTTCACAAAGGCGTTTGAGAGTCCCTCAAAGACTCTATCAGGGTAATTCATGGATAAACCTGAATTAGGAATCAAATTAAGAATCTGTGGTATCTGCTTGGCCAAAGAAGCAGCTGTGATTAACAGGACAAGAGTACTAGTAAAGTGGATAATTGATGCTGGTTAGCTTTGAGAGATCAGCAGTGACTAAGAAGAGACCAGAATCATGGAGGTAGAAGTCCAAGGGTATTTCCTCAGGGTTAGCACACAGAAGCTGTGCTCAAGAGGGGGCCAAGGCTGCATCTCATACTGGTAGCTGAACTTAATAATATGTAAGAGTTCCCCATGCAGCACTTGTTTTGAAGGCATGAAGGGGTCATGGAGAGCAGTTGAGGGTTGGTACTAGAAGAGGACAGGAAAGGCTACTGGTAAAGGCAGAACCAAAATTGCAGTGGACATTCCACCTTGGAAGGACCATGAAAAACAACTGAAGCTTGGTATTATGAGTGATCAGGAGAGGCCATTAATGAAAGTAAGGCCTCGGCTGCAATGGAAACACCAGGATAGAGGGTATCATGGAGAAAGGTTGAGGCTTGGTGTCATATCAAGGACCAGAACCCCTAAAGAGGGGCCAGGGTGTTGTTGGTAAAGGTGTAGCCTGTGGAGACTCTAGCATATTGTAGATGCCAGAACCATGAGATAACCACCAAGCATAGTAGGAGTTGTGGGGTAGAGTTTTTGTGTTTGACTGTGATGTGATGTGATGTGTGTGTGTGTGTGTGTGTGTGTGTGTGTGTGTGTGAATGTGTGCTAAGTGCTGTATGAACTGTTTATGTTTGCTTTGAGGACAGTGTTCCTGGTGCAAGTGTGGCAGATGCAATATACCTAAATATTTTAATTTTTAAGAAATACTAACAGTACTTCTGTTTTGATTACAAGTTTAGTCTGTACCTATGATGGGAATTTTCTTTAAGCTTCAAAATGTAGGAACATGAGCAGAGGGAGCTGCTAAGCTGCCAGCACCAAAGGGTTAAACCTTTTATTAGCACAGTAAATGAATCTGAGCCTAGCATAGACTCAGCTGAACCTCTGCAATTACCTGGTGCACTTGGAAAGAAAGAAATGGGAATGTAATCAACATAATTATATGGCCAAGCTCTGGAGGAGAGATTTAAGGGTTGATGCAGAACATGTTTGAGGAAGAATAAACATAAAATAACTTAAATTTACAAGAAAGGTAATTCTGAGAACAAGCTATTTGAAATAAGTATTGACTAAATTCCAAATGCTTCTAGAAAATAAATGTTTTCATGGGGTCATTTTGAGCATAGAGACTATAAAGTAAAGGGATGTATTCAAATGCCAAATAGGGACCTAAAGGGTTTGCCTACAATGTTGCTCTGTCAACTTGAGCAATCTTCAAGTGTGTTCTATATGCAGGGTACTATTTAATAGACATTTGAAGCCAACTCCTGAAGAAGATGTATAGTGATTGGTAATATGGACAAGGATAAATAGAAATGACTCAGGACAAAGAGAACAACAAACTGGAAGCATATTGAATTTTAATAAATTATATACAAAAACGAATCTAAGAGAGTCATGATCTATAGTTTGAGCTTTGTGCATTGTTTGATTTTTACTTTTGCCGAGGCTTTTTCTGTACTGCTGTATTCACCTTGATATGAGGGGAGGAAGGGTAGTGGTGAATGAGCAATCACAGACACTTAGATGGGTGTATCAGCTGGTAATGCTTAGTAGGTCCATAATGAACACACGAGCAGTGGGTGTAGAAGCTTGGAAAGAAGTCAAGTAGTGTTCCAGATGACAACTTCATTGAGAGATCCTTGTTAGGGACAGTATCTATATCAAGTGTCTCAATAGAAGTCATGAAATGTTAAAGACATCAAAGACAGAAATGCAGCATTGATGATGGGAGATGATGGCAGATACTCTTCTGGTCCTGGCCTGCAATGCCCATACTCTCCTGCATTTCATTCTTATTCACCTTAGCACTAGTCAACCTTTATGAGTAAGATTAAGTTGTACCTCTTCAGCAAAGTCTTTGATGATGGCAGAAGTCTGCAATTCAGGGTTGACTGCACGGTGCAATCAGTGGTCAGGCTTTTGATATTTGCTTTTATTTTAATGCCAATGTCTCCATCTGACCCGAGATAAAATCAGGGGATATTATCTGGGCAATTTTATATTAATGCATACTTAGAGTTTTCTCTAGTTACAACTGGGGGCAATTTCAGACCTCTTTAATCTCATACTTCTTCAAAACTTCTATAAACTATAAATACATACTGTATAATCTGTCCTAAAGGTTCATTCTTTTAATACCTTCTTAAAGGCTTTAATGCCTTCTTACACTGTTTATCAACTTATAATTTCATTTGTTCTAAGTCAACAGTTATCTCCTTTCATTACTTAACAAATCACAAAGTTAGGTATGTTAAATGTCAACTCACTGACTATAGCCATGAATGGCACAAACAGGGAGTATTATTAGCCCTATTTGAAGATCCTGATCAAACAATCTTTTTTATAAAGGAAAACAAGTATATTTTAAAACTATGTTCCATTCTAGTTTATACAGTCTTACAGCATGTGGTAGAGATTGTTAATTTTCTGCAGCTGCCCTAAGATTGGGTAATATGTAATTAATATTAATATTTTCTTGGTTCTTAAGGCTGGGAAGTTCAAAATGCAAGAGCTACCACCTGGTCAGTACTTTCTGGTAGCTTTATCTCAGGAAGAGAAGAGGTGAGCTTGCCTCTTTACAATGGAAGAGTGCTTGGTGTCTAAGAACATCTCAAAGGCCCAACATTTCAATGTTGTTGAGAGAGCAATTACATTTCAAGATTGATTTCGGAGGGGCAAATATTTAAACCCACACATACAAACTGACACACTCTTATGACTACAAACACATTACCAGGTGATAACTAAATTAGAAGCCAAAAAAAAAAAAAACTTGCCTTCCTAAACAAGTCTATGGTTTCAGATGACTTTAATACAGTCTCAATTTCTTTCTTTTTTTAAGCATTAAGAAATATTTTTAAAAGACAAGATTATAAATCAAATTTCACATACAATATTATTCATATTGGTAGTGATGTCAACAATAATTTAGAAGAAACATTTTGAAATAAAACACAGTAATTACATTTGAATAGCTTTTCCTATGCAGTCTATATTTAAAAATTCATGATACAAATGTAGTATTGATTTAATAGGACTTTACACTGAGATGAACATGTAAGGTTAACTTTTTAAAGATTTTCATATGTGTCTCTTGTTTGATATTGTTCTCGTTGGTTGTAGTTCCATCTTATCTAGGTCATTATCCCTTATTACTCCTGGATAATATTTGATAATCATTCCTATTGTATACAGTCTCAATTTCAATGAGTGTAGAGGCAACAGGAAAAGCCCGCAATCAAAAATTAGACACCCTGATCAAGGATAGTCAGTTCTCTCTGACGTGTTTGGGTTTGTTTGCTCACACATGAAACTGGCCACAAGAGAAATCAGTTGCATACTGTATTTTTTAATTTAATTTAATTTAATTTTTATTATTTCTTTTATCTTTTAGATTATAATTACTTACATTATTGCCCCTTCCCTTTCCTCCCTTCAAATACTCCCATACACCCCTTGCTCTCTTTTCAATTCATGATATCTTTGTTCATTAATTGTTGTTACATACTTATATGCATATACATAAATATTCCTAAATACAACTGCTCAGTCTGTGTAATGTTATTTCTATGTATGTTTTCAGGGCCTATCATTAGGTATTGGATAAGCAATTGGTATGTTCTTCCCTAAGGAAGACTGTTTCTCACTTCCAGCATTCCTTGATTACCTGTAGTGGTTTTTTTTTTTTGTGTGTGTGTGTGTGTGTGTGTGTGTGTGTGTGTGTGTGTGTGTAGTCCTCAGCCCTCAAAAAGAAAACTTTCCTTTGCAACAGACAGAGACCATTACAGAAAACCACAACCAATGAAAACACTAATACCTCCTGCACCTAAGGCTCAGGGAACATTTCAGAAGAGGGGGCAGAAAGACCATAAGAGCCAGAGGATGGGCAAGTTTGCTGTGAAATTGTGTCTCCAATAACAATCGTCATGCCAGTGTGCTCAGGGGAAGACCACGATGCTTGTAATATTTTTGAGGAAGTTGTTTTGCTGAAGAAATGCTTGAAATAATACTGCAGGTATCTCTCTAGAACAAGCACTCTGGCGACGAGAGTGGAAGAAAGGAGATTCATTCACCAGACGACTAGAGCCAGGACGTCTTCTGAAAGACTTCACATCTGGGTCCCGTTTACATTCTCATTTTATACTCTAAAACCACAAGGTGGGATGAGCAGGCAAGCAAGCAGGACTTTTTTCAGAATCATCCATGGCAGTTAGCCTTTTGTTTTCCAAAGCATACATTAGAGTTGACAGGTGTAAGCTTGTGTGGTCAGGTTGCTAAGGGCAATGGTTGCCTTGGGGCTGAGCCTTTTCAATGCCTGGTCCCCATCCAGCTCATTCTCTTTCAGCTAGCAAGGTAAAATGGGACCTGTCAATAAGCAGTACAAGCAGTACTTTAAATTAACCAACAGACCAGTATCTAATAATTGGTCTTTTTCTACCTTGCCCTACTTCAATCGCCTTTTATTTTCATTATTAAAACAATCACTCGTTCTTCAAGTATCCAATTCCACCACTGGATCCCCAAACATACAATTTCTAAGAATAACATCTAAGAAATTTCTAGGGACAGATTCAGGGACCAACAAAGAAGGGATTTTATTCCAGAGCATGAACCAAAGGCCACCTTGTGAACATTCTGAGGACCTTGTGGTTACAATAAAAGGCAGTTTTTGGGGTGAGTGACCACAGAAATTGAAAATGTCAAGAAGCACTGACTGAATGCTTTCCCTTACATGCTTCTCCACTGCAAATTTTATTGCATTTTTCTATTCTTATTAAAATCCATTATGTTGTAGTGGAAACTAATATAAAGACAGTGTTTTAATTTACAGATTAATAAGAGAAGGTATTGAACTACATGGAGAAGGATACCTGTTATCCTAAAATCCTAAGATTTAAGGTGGCTGCAGTTTGAAGATAGATGGCACAGTGGGGTGTCTTTCTTCAAGATGAGGTAATGTGCTGTGTAGGAAGGAGCAATATAAGCCAAGCAGCTGGTTGTTCCATACCTGATTTATGTCTTACCGTGACACTGGCTCCATAGAAGTTTAGGACTCATCCTTCCGTTTATTTTTAATGGTTTGAAGGATTGGCTGTAGATCTTTGAAAGTCTGCTAGAGTTCTGCTGTGAATCCACCTGTTCTGGACTTCTCCAGCTAGAAGGTTTTTTATTACTGTTTCAACATCTTCCTTTGTTGTAGATCTCATGAAGTTGTTGATCTTTTCTTGGTTCAATTTTGGTGGTTTGGCTGAATCTAGAAATTCATCCATTTCTTGTTAGTTTATCTAACATCGTGGAGTATAAGTTTGTAGAGTCTTCCCTTTTACTGTTCTGGTTTTCTTTTAGTATATTTTTATATTTCCTGTTTTAATGTTTCTTGTTCATTTCTGACTCTGTTAATTTGGATCCTTTCTTTCTTTCTTTCTTTCTTTCTTTCTTTCTTTCTTCTGCTTAGTTGGGCCAAGGGTCTGTGGATCTTGTTTAATTTCTCAAAGAACCAGCTCTTAGACATGTTGATTCTTTGTATTGTTTTATTTCTATATAATTAATTTCTGCTCTCATTTGTTGGGGTTGGGTTAGGTTTTGTTTTTCCAGGTTTTGGGTTACATCAGTAAGTTGTTTATTTGTGCTCTTCCTTATTGTCTTCATGGGACTGTTTTTGGTGTGTTGTATTTTCATTTTCATTTAGTAACAGGGATTTTTTTTAAAATTTCTTATTTCTTTAATGAGTTCTTTAATCTCTATGAATTTTTTGTGTCCTTAGTAGAGATTTGTTTCCTGTCTAATATTAAATCTGAATTTGTTAAAATTTGTTTTGTGTCCCGGAATGTGGTCTATTTTAGAGAAGTTTCCATGTGCTGCTGAGTAGAATGTATATTCTTTGGTGTTTGGGTAAATATTCTGTAGATAACTTTTAAGTCCATTTGATGTATGCTGTCATTTAATTCTGATGTTTCTCTGTTTGTTATGGATATCTATCTATTTATCTATCTATCATCTATCTATCTATCATCTATCTATCTATATTGACTTTGAAAAGATGTTAAATTTTATTCATTCTGTTTACCATGAACTGTTCTTTTTAAAATTACATCCTTCTAAGATAATAAACATGAGTCAAGGATTTGTCTTCTTCACGGTAAATTCCATGAATAACCTAAGAAAATAACCAGGCAGTTAGTTCTAACTTCAGCAAGCCATTTACAGTGTCTCTGATTCATCATTCAAAATCAAACATAATATAAAGTTCTGTTTGTTTTGCTTTTGTTCGTGCTGTGGCTCAGGCAGGGTTGTATTTCATGTAGCAGCCCAGGCACGTGAATTAAAATGGAATGTGATCAGGACTGACAGACAAACCTGCTGTCCAGTTGAGAGAAAATGGCAGTGCAGTGTTTCTTACCTATGAGAAGAAAAACAAGACCTTTGAATAGAAATTTCATATATTATCTTCTGCTTAAAATTTATAAGACAGTTGCCTTCCATGGCCTGGAATGAGCAGAAAGGAAATATTAGGACCCTGAATCTACAGATAGTTTGTGAACACAGGTTGCATGGCAAAGATGATGCGATGCTTTCCAATGGCTGCCATGGTCTTCTTCCAGGAGAAATTACTTTATGAATCAAATCATTCTGCTCTTTTGTCTCTTCCATCATTTTTTTTTGCCCTGAATGTTGTATGCTCTTCAAATTTTGTATGCTACTTCCTTTCTTGCAGCTTGATAGACTTTATTATTTCTAAATATTATGTTTTACTTCTGGAATGTTTTGGTTATATTTCTACTGTTACTCTTTTGTTCAGAAATGGACAACTGAAATGGAAGGGAAGTCTAGAAGCTTTAGGAGTTGGAGCCGTAGTTTTGATAAACAACTTCAGTTCTAATAAGGCTGGCAGCAGTTTGGATGATAAAAGCACCACGGTTTACCGTGGTTTCTTCTGAGGCATCACCACACTGAATAATGATCCCCAGACGGTCTGTGCTCCCACTGGCCATGAGGCACCTAAAACAGAACAAAGAGGCGTGCAGTGGGAATTCCTCCTGCGCAGGCGTGAAGCGAGATCACACAACTCCTGCTCTGGCGTTTTCCAGACAAGCAGAGCAGTTCTTGTTCTCAGTGACAATCTTGGCAAAGAAATTTGGTTTTGGGTTATGCTGTGGAATGGTCTGTATGTTAAATGTGTTGCTCTGATTGGTTAATAAATAAAACATTGATTGGCCAGTAGCCAGGCAGGAAGTATAGGCGGGACAAGGAGAGGAGAATTCTGGGAACAGGAAGGCTGAGGCAGAGAGACGCTGCCAGCCACCGCCATGAGAAGATGTTAAGATACTGGTAA
This sequence comes from Peromyscus melanophrys, assembly GCA_902168415.1. Lineage (NCBI taxonomy): Eukaryota > Metazoa > Chordata > Mammalia > Rodentia > Cricetidae > Peromyscus > Peromyscus melanophrys. The sequence continues at coordinate 428 of CABHPR010141115.1, read as the reverse complement.
GCCACGAGCCACGTGGCAACTTATAGATTAATAGAAATGGGTTAATTTAAGATATAAGAACTAGATAACAAGAAGCCTGCTACGGCCATACAGTTTATAAGAAATATAAGTCTCTGTGTGTTTACTTAGTTGGGTTTGAACAGCTGCAGGCCTGGCGGGTGAGAGAGATTTGTCCTGACCCTGGGCCAAGCAGGACTGGGGAAATCTCCAGCTACAGGGTTATTCCAGGATTCTCTTATGAGCCATTAATTATTGTAAAAACAGAAATGTTTCAAATGAACAAAGCAAGCAAACTTTATCATTACTGAAAACTGCCATAGGAAATGGAAAATTTTGGCATTCTTAAAAGTCATTAACTCTTTTCTTGACTGTTGTTATTGTCTTTTACTAATTAGAACAAGTAGTTCTCAACCTGTGGGTCACGCCCC
>CABHPR010141114.1:0-26673 GCA_902168415.1 Peromyscus melanophrys | reverse complement strand
TTTGACTATCATAGAAGACTAATTATTAATCTGTATTTCTTTTTTTTGTTTTTTTTGTTTTTTTTGTTTTTCGAGACAGGGTTTCTCTGTGTAGCTTTGCACCTTTCCTGGAGCTCACTTGGTAGCCCAGGCTGGCCTCGAACTCACAGAGATCTGCCTGCCTCTGCCTCCCGAGTGCTGGGATTAAAGGCGTGAGCCACCAACGCCCGGCTAATCTGTATTTCTTAATTATCCATTACAATTTAAATGAATTACATAAACATAATACCTCAAACGAGAATAGAAATTTATATACAGTATAACAAAATTAAGTTTAAACTTGTATCAATAAACTAAAATCCATAGCAATATAAAACAATTTAAACAAGTTGTTGCTCTTTAAAAGTAGGTTCAACAATCTAACCTTTTATCCTATCATTATCTATACTATCCCCTTTTTTTCTTTAGAAAGAGATTGTGTTTATAAAAATATTGGTTTTTCTCTGTCCCACACCAGAGGGCTCTTCTCATATGGGACACAAGAATCTCTTAACCTTTTCTTTTAGTAATATGCTTGGGTTTAGAGAAGGAGTGAGCCAATTCCATCTCCAAAGCCAGCTTGGTATATTTGGGAATTTGGGCGTAGTTTACTACTTCCTGCTGGAGGGGGGCGTTGTATCTTATGGGGACACAAAGAAAATTTTAGGATTATGGAGTAGTTCATGAGGATGTAGCGTCTGAGCCAGTTGCCTTGAAACCATTCTGGATGTTGGATCATCTGGGCCATATTGTCATCGGAGACCTTTCAGGGGGTCTTGGCTGGTCAAACCTGATGTATCTTAATCTGGAACAAATCCATAGCCTCTGGCTTTCTGTGGAAACAAAAGCAGAGCCTCCTTTCCAAAGCAACATATCCTTAGATCCAAATTTTGAAGTCAAGGTATCTTTACAATATACATATTGGCTTAATTCAACAGTTTTTACAATCAAATGTCTTTCTGCAGTTAAGAATATCAAAGACAACATAATCCAGATTCTCTGTGTGATATCCATCTTTACGTGGCTTATTTTTTATATTAATTTTACTGTCTCTTTAAAGACTTTATTTTTTAAAACTCTGTATTTCTTTATATAACTGTATAGTCTTCCTTTTCCAGTCCTCTCTTACACTGCAACATACAAATCTCCAGCCTGATCACATTTGCTTCCAGCCTTCTTCCCATTCTGTCTCCAGTTTCTTCCAGTTTCAAATCTGCTAAATTCAGTAAATTGCAACACAATTCTTCACAGACCTCAGAAGAACAATACTCAACTTCATATGGAAAAAAAAAAAAAACCAGGATAGCCAAAACAATCCTATACAATAAAGGAACTTCTGGAGGCATCACCATCCTGACTTCAAGCTCTTCTATAGAGCTATAGTAATAAAAAACAACTTGGTATTGACATAAAAACAGACATGTTGATCAATGGAATCAAATCGAAGACCCTGACATTAATCCACACACCTACGAACACCTGATTTTTGACAAAAAATCCAAAGTTATACAATGGAAGAAAGAAAACACCTTCAAAAAATGGTGCAGGCATAACTAGATATCTACATGTAGATGAATGCAAATAGATCCATGCACAAAACTCAAGTCCAAATGGATCAAAGACCTCAACATAAATCCAGTTACACTGAACCTCACTGAAGAGAAAGTGGGAAGTAGCCTTGAACACATTGGCACAAGAGACCACTTCCTAAATATAACACCATTAGCACAGACACTGAGAGCAACAATTAATAAATGGGACCTCCTGAAACTGAGAAGCTTCTGTAAGGCAAAGAACACAGTAAATAAGACAAAACGGCATCCTATAGAATGGAAAAAGATCTTTTCTAACCTCACTTCTGAGAGAGGGCTGATCTCCAAATATATAAAGAACTCAAGAAACTAGACATCAAAATATCAAATAATCCAATTAAAAATGGGCTACAGAACTAAACAGAATTCTCAACAGAAGAATCTCAAATGGCCAAAAGACATTTAAGGAACTGCTCGACATCCTTAGCCACCAGGGAAATGCAAATCAAAACAAATCTGAGATACCATCTTACACCTGTCAGAATGGCTAAGATCAAAAACACTGATGACAGCTTATGTTGGAAAAGATGTAGAGAAAGGGGAACACTCCTCCACTGCTAGTGGGAATGTAGTCTTAGCAGCCACTCTGGAAATCAGTATGGCAGTATCTCAGAAAATTGAGAATCAGCCTACTTCAAGACCCAGCAATACCACTCTTGGGCATATACCCAAAAGATGCTCAACCACACCACAAGGACATTTGCTCAACTATGTTCATAGCAGCATTATTTGTAATAGCCAAAACCTGGAAACAACCTAGATGTCCCTCAACCAAAGAATGGATAAAGAAAATGTGGTACATTTATACAATGGAGTATTATGCAGGGCTAAAAAACAATGTCATCAAATTATGAAATTTGTATGCAAATGGATGGAACTAGAAAATAGTCATCCCAAACCCAGAAAGACAAACATGGTATGTACTCACTCATAAGCGAGTATTAGACACAAAGCAAAGGATAACCAGGCTACAATCCACAACCCCAGAGAAGCTAGGTAAAGAGGAGGACCCTAAGAGAAACATGCATGGATCACCCCAGGAAGGGGAAAGGGTTAAGATCTTCTGGGTAAACTGGGAGGGGGAATAAAGGGGAGAGGATGGGAGGTGGGAACATGAGGGTTCCAAATGCTTGAGTTGGGGAAGGGACAGAGAGGGAGAGCAATGAAAGGCATACTTTTTTTTTCCTTGGGGTTTTTTATTTTTAAATAAAAGTTATTCATGCAACATATTTTCATTGTAATTTCCCCTCCTGCAATTCCTCCTATATCCTCCCAACATCCCTACACACCCATCTTTGTTCTCTCCCACCTCTTTAAACACACACACACACACACACACACCAAAAAAAAAAAACCCACACAAAATGGAAATCAAAATAAACAAACAAAAGATCAATAAGACCCAAAAAAAGGCCAGACAAAGCAAAATGAGTCTACAAAATACCATCAAGTTCATTTTATGTTGGCCAACTGCTACTAGGCATGAGGACTACCTTGAAATATGGTTAAATACCCAGTGAGCCTCCATGGAAGAAAACTGATTTTTCCTTTACCAAAGAATATCAATTACAAATAGCTTCTTGGTTAAAGGTAGGAGCCTTTGTTTCCATCTCCTTCTCAGTGCTGGGACCCCATATCACTTGGACTAGTGTAGGCCTTGTGTGTGCTGCCAGTTTCTGTGAGTTCATATGTGCATCAATTCTGTTGTATCTGGAAGACAATGTTTCCTTAGAGTCATCCGTCACCTCTGGCTCTTCAGGATTTCTTCTTCTTTCATATAGCTCCCTGAGCCTTGAGGTGAGGGCTTTGATGAAGATATCCCGTTTAGGATGAGTGCTCCAAAGCCTCTCACTGTCTGCACATTAACCAATTGTAGGTCTCTATTAATTCTCATCTGCTGCAAGAAAACCCTTCACTGATGAGGGTTGAACAAAGCATTGATCTATAAGTACAGCAGTATGTCATTAAGAGTCATTTTATTGCTATGTTCCTTTAGCAGAATAATAGAAGTAGGTTTTCCCCTAGGCCCATGACCTATCTAGTCTCAGGCTCCTGACCACTTTAGCAGTGTCAGGACTGGGTTTCATCTCATGGAGTGGACTTTAAATCCAATTAAAAAGGGTTGGTTACCAGGTACATGCCTTTAATCCCAGCACTTGGAAGGCAAGGATGGATGGATCTCTGTTGAGTTTGAGGCCAGCCTGATCTACAGAGTGAGTTCCAGGACAGCCAGAGCTGTTAACAGAAACCATGTTTCAAAAAACCCAAAAAAAAAAACAAAAGTGGTTGCTTACTCTCATAACATTTGTGCTACTGTTGCACTAGTATATCTTGCAGGCAGGTTGCTGTTACAGGTGACTGTAGATGTAACCATCTTATTAAATAAAAAACACAGAGCCGATTCAGAGATGAAAGCCAAGAGGTCAGAGCGATAGCTAAGAGCTGAGATTAAAACCTTACCCTTCCTGCCACTGCTGTTGTACCTCTCCGAAAGAGACCTACTTCCTGTGTCTGTCTTTTTTATAGAGTTTCTGTTCTGCCTTCTCATTGGTTGTAAACCCAACCACATGACCTCCTAGTTACTGCCTGTCTGTACAGACCTCCAGATCTTCTATGGTTGGTATTGTGTCTCCAATGCTGGCTGTATCCTTGAACCCACAGAGATCTACCTAGCTCTGCCTACCAAGTGCTGGGATTAAAGGCGTGCACCACCACCGCCCAGCTTTCACTATGGCTTGCTAATAGCTCTGACCCCCGGGCAACTTTATTCATTAACATACAAATCACATTTCAGTGCAAATAAAATATCACTATAGGCGACAAGGGTTTGTAGCTGGGAAATACTGATGATTTCCTTTCTCCTCTGGTAGCATGCAGAGTACATACCAATACTGTGAATGCCAGTAGGAGTGAAGCTTCTAGTTAGCACCAGCTCTACTTCAATGACATGTAAATATTATCTTCAGCAGCGGGGCTTACCATTAGGTTGTGGAGAGTAGCCAGTACCCTTGGCAATAGACTGTAATATTTGGGGTTTTCATGGGGCCAAAGACTCAACAAGATGTAACTCACTCTTGGCACTGGAGGTTAATTTAACTTGGTAACATAAGATGTCTAGTTGGGGCAAGCACGGTCTCTCCTATTATTTGGTGACTCCATTTAGATTTCCTTCATATATGTATATATTTTAGGACGTTTTTACAGTAGTAGGTTTCCATATGGTTTTAAATGTCCTTTAGTGTTAGTTATGCCTCCCCATATTCCCTCCTTTACCCTTCTCTTCCATCCCTTTCCCTGTTTAATCCTCCTATTCTAGTTTCTCCTCTGTCTCTCCATAACAATATATCCTATTTCTCCTTCCTTGGGAGAACCTCTCCTCCCCACTAGTCCTTTACTCAATACTTAACCTCTGTGGTTTTTCAGATTGTAGTACACATAATTGAAGGCTTAAAAGCTAATATCTACATTGAAGAGAAAACACAATATTTGTCTCTTTGGATCTGGGTTGCCTCACTCAGGATGATTTTTTTTTTCCTAACTCCATCCATTTTCCTAGGAATTTTATAATTTATTTTTTCTTAACAGTTAAATAGCATTCTATTGTGTAAATGTAACACATTTTTATTATCCATTCATCAGCTGATGAGCATCTTGACTGTTTTCAATTTCTGGCTATTATGAATAAAGCAGCAATGAATGTGAGTGAGCAACTATCTCTGTAGTAGAATGTAGCGTTTTGGGGGGTATATGCCCAAAACAAGTATAGCTGTATCTTGAGGCAGAACAATTCCCAGTTTCCTGAGGAACTGCTGCAGAGTTCCATAGAGGCTGTAACAGCTTGCCCTCCCACCAGCAATGGACAAATACCCCCTTTCCCCACATCCTTGCCAGCATATCACCATGTGTTTTATTGATCTTGCTCATTCTGACTGGGGTAAGATGGAATCTCAAAGTACTTTTAATTTGCATTTCCCTGATGGCTGAAGATGTTGAACATTTCTTTAACTGTTCCTCAGAATTTTGTGTTTCCCTTAGTTCTTTTTTTTTATGGTATAAGTAAATTTTTATTAAAATATATATGAAATACACACACATATACAAAAACGATACAAAATGATGGGGTTTTTTAGCAGTGCTCTTACTTCCAAGGAAAGTCACGAAACATGACATAATCCACTAACAAGAGTTTTATCAAGACAAGGAGAAAGGGATCTATTTGATCAGGCCTGTGGAAGGACACCTGTGAGAAAGAGGGCAGGGGAACATGGGGCCTGTCTTTTAAAGGCCAGGTCGCACCTGCGCACACAGGCCCACGTGACTATTCCACACATGCACATAGATCATGTGGTCACACCCTCTCAATTATGTGACCACGCAGCCATGGGGCAATGGTTACACAGGATGTATGACCCGGAAATGACTAGGTGGAGATGACTGAGTGTCCCACCAGGCATGCACGAACATGGGGGCATGGTTGGGAGAATTCCTTAGTTCTGTACCACATTTTTTTATTTGGGTTATTAGTTTTCTTGTTGTTCAGTGTTTGTAGTTCTTTGTGTATTTTAGATACTAATCCTCTATCAGATGTATAATTGATAAAGATCCTTTCCCACTCTGTAGGCTGCTCATTTCCCCAAATGACAATGTCCTTTGCCATACAGAAGTTTTTCAGCTTCATGAGATCCCTTTTATTATTTCTGGTGCCTGTGTTATTAGTGTCTTGTTCAGAAAGTCCTTTCCTTAACCAATTAGTTCAAGTCTATTCCCCACTTACTACTTCTGTCAGATTCAGGGTAGCTGGTCTTACATTGAAGTTCTTGAATCATTTGGAGTTGAGTTTTGTACAGGGTGATAAATATGGATCTATTTGTGTTCTGCTACATGCAACCATCCAGTTTGAGCAACACCATTTGTTGAAGATGCTGTACTTTTTCTGATGTGTATTTTTGGCTTTTTTGTCAAAAAATCAGTTGTCTATAGGCATGTGGACTTATGCCTGGGTCTTCAATTCAATTCCATTGATCAACATTTTTGTTTTTATGACAATACCATGCTGTTTTTATTATTATACTCTATAGTACAACCTGGGATGGTATATACCTCCAGAAGTTCTTTCATTATTCAGGATTGTTTTAACTATCCTGGATTTTTTTATGTTTCCATATGAAGTTGAAATCTATTTCTATGAAGAATTTTGTTGGAATGTTGATGGGGATTGCATTGAATATGTAGATTGCTTTTGGTAAGATAGCCATCTTCACAATATTAATCCTGCCAATCCCTGAGCATCTGAGCATGGGAGATCTTTCCATCTTCTGGTGTCCTCTTCAATTTATTTTGTCAGTGTCTTAAAGTTTTTATTACACAAGTCTAACTTGCTTAATTAGAGTTATCCCAAGATCTTTTTTAGGCTATTGTGAAAGGTGTTTGATCTCTCTCTCAGTCTGTTTGTCATTTGTATATAGGAAGCCTACTGATTTCTGTATGTTAATTTTGTATCCCAATACTTTGCTGGAATGGTCTATAATACACACACACACACACACACACACACACACACACACACACACACTCAATCAATCAATTTATTAAGGGGTTCTATGGGGAAAACAGACTCACTGACACAGGATAAGGTAAATCCAGTTGCAGAGTCCTTGGAAAGCTGGGGACCAATCACATGCTGCTTCACACCACCTGATCCAGTCTTCACCCACGAGAGCGAGACCTCCTTTTCTCCTCCCTTGTAAACGGTCATGTAGGCAGATAAGAAGCACCGCCACTATCAGGCCAGATAGCCCAAAGTCATGGGCGGAGTGAATTCCTACTACACTTTCATGTATAAGATTATATCATCTGCAAATAAAGATACTTTGACTTCTCCTTCTTTATTTGTATTCCCTCTATCTAGTTGTCTTGCTGCTTTAACTAAGACTTCAAGTACTATATTGAATAGGTATGGAGAGAATGAATATCCTTTTCTTGTTCTTGATTTTAGTAGAAGTGATTTGAGTTTCTGTTAGGTTGGTATTGGCTGTAGGCTTGCCTTCATTACGTATGTCCTTGTATTCCTAGTCTCTCTAGGACTTTTTTCAGGAAGGGATGCTGCATTTTTTTCAAAGGTCTTTTCTGCATCTAATGACATGATCATGTGGTTTCTGTCTTTTAATCTGGTGGATTATGTTTACATATGTTAGACCATCACTGTATCTCTGGGATGAATCGAACTTGATCATGGTAGAAAATCTTTTTGATGTATTCTTGGATTTAATTGGGAAGTATTTTATTTAAAATCATTGCATCTATATTCATAAGCGATATTGATCTATAATTTCCTTTTTTTGTTGGCTCTTTGTGTGGTTTGGGTATCAGGATAATTGTAGCCTTATAAAAAGAATTAGGAGCCAGGTGGTAGTGGTGCACATCTTTAATCCCAGCACTCAGGAGGCAGAGGCCGGTAGATCTCTGTGAGTTGGAGGCCAGTCTGTTCTCTAGAGAGTTCCATGACAGCTAGGACTACATATAAAAACCCTGTCTTGAAAAACCAAAACAGAAAAAAGAAAAAAGAAAGAAAGAAAGAAAAAGAGAAGTAGGAAATATTCCTTCCTTCAGTTTCTGTTTTGCAAAGTAATTTGAGAAGAGAAGTATTATTGGTGTTAATTCTTTCTTTGACAGTCTGGCAGAATTCTGTGCTGAATCCATCTGGCCCTGGCCTTTGCTTTTTTTTTTTAATTAAATTAACTAATTTATTTTTTCCAGCCTGATCACAGTTTTCCCTCCCTCCCTCTTTCCCTCCCTCCTCTCCTCCCAGACCCTCTCCCCATACTCTCCGCCCTGCCCCCAAACCTTCACTATCCCTTCCATCCACTCCTCCTCCTCCTTCCTCTTCAGAAAAGGGCAGGCAGGCTTCCCTTGTATATCAACCAGCCATGGCTAGCAAGTTGCAGTAAAACTGGGCACCTCCTCTCCTATTAAGGCTAGACAAGGCAATCCCGTAGGAGGAAAGCAGGTAACAGAGTTAAAGACAGCCCCTGCTTCCACTGTTAGGAATCCCCACAAGAAGATCAAGCTATACAACTGTAACATGTCCAGAGGGCCTAGGTCAGTCCCATCCAAGCTCTCTGGTTGGCAGTTTAGTCCCTGTGAGCCCAGGTTAGCTGAGTCTGTGGGTTTTCTTATGGTGTCCTTGGCCCCTCTGGTTCTCACAATTCTTCCTTCCCCTCTTTCACAGGATTCCCCAAGCTCTGTCTTATGTTTGGCTGTGAGTCTGCATCTGTTTCCATCAGTTACTGGATGAAGCCTCGCTGATGACAGTTGGGCTAGGCAACAATCTGAGTATAGCAGAATATTGTTAGGAATCATGTCATTACTTTTTTTTTTTTCTGCCAGTCATGTTTGGTTCTATCCTAGGTCTCTGGACTGTCCAGCCTCTGGGTCCTGGCCCTCCAGGCAGTGTCAGGTGGGCTCCATCTTATGGTATAGAGTCTCAAGCTGGACCATTACTCCCATAATTTCTGCACCAGCTTTACTCGAGCACATCTTGTAGGCAGGGCAATGTAAGTCAAAAGTTATGTGACTGACTGGGAGACTTTTTTGGGTTTTGTTTTTTTTTTGGTTTTTTTTGTTTTTGTTTTTTTTGGTTTTTCGAGACAGGGTTTCTCTGTGTAGTGCCTGTCCTGGAACTCGCTCTGTAGACCAGGTTGGCCTCAAACTCACAGAGATCTGCCTGGTTCTGCCTCCTGAGTGCTGGGATTAAAGGCATGTGCCACCACCGCCTAGCTCTACTTCAATTTTCTTATATCTGTTGAGACTTGATTCATGTCCAAGTATGTCAGTTTTGGAGAAAGTTCCATTAGCTGCTGAGAATAAAGTATATTCTTCTATGTTTGGATGAAATATTATGTAAATGTCTTCTATATCCCTTTGATTTATGACATTATCTAGCACCAGCATTTCTGTTTCATTTGTGTCTGGGTGACCTTTTTATTGGCAAGAGTTGGGAATTGAAGTCACCCATTATCACTAAAGGTCAATATGTGATTTCTAGCTGTAATAGTGTTTCTTTTATGAACTTGAGTACCCTTGGGTTTGGTGCATTAATGTTTAGAATTGCAATGTCTTCTTGATGTTTTCCCCCCTTTAGAGAGTATGTAGTGTCCTTTCCTATCTCTTCCAGTTAGTTTTGGTTAGAAGTCTATTTTGTGAGGTATTAAAACAGCTATAACTGTTTGCTTTGTTGTGCTGGGATCTAATCATCCAGAATATGATGTTTAAGGAGTTACTTGATGTCAATATCTGGTCTTGTCTTTACTGGGTAAGTGTTTTGTTCTTTGGTTGCTGTCGCCCGCTCTGGATCCTAGGCAAGTGTGGTGACTATGGGTCCCTGTAGAGACTTTCTGAAGGCTGGCCGTGGTGGTGGCGCACCTTTAATCCCAGCACTTGGGAGGCAGAGGCAGGCGGATCTCTGTGAGTTCTAGGCCAGCCTGGGCTACAGAGTGAGTTTCAGAGAAGGCTCTAAAGCTACACAGAAAAACCCTGTCTCAAAAAAAAAGTGAGGAGAATTTCTGAGGTCCCTGGGTGACAGAAAAGAATAGAGATGGGCTGAAAGGAAAGGCTGAAAGGGTTTTGGGGAAAGAGCTAAGCTGCATCCCCAATATAACTTTAGTAATCAAGATAATGCACCTTTGAATCATGCCAGTTTGACAGTCATCCTTCTGACTGACTGATCATTAAGCCACCACAGTAGAATCTTCCCACCTCATTACTTTACCAAATGTACACAGCCCAATGAGGCATCCCTGTGTAATTGAGAAACAAAGGAAGTGATGAATAAATGGCTAGGAAATGAAAATATGAAAGGGAATTTTTTTCTCTTATAAAGGCAATTTTAAACTATATATATATAGGGTTAAAATACACAGTTCTGGTTTTTCCACAGAATTGCAATTGACATCAAAAGTTGTTACTTAAATTAGCTCCACATATATTCATAATCTGGTCTTCAGTAGGGTAATAGGTTTTCTATCCCCCAATAATAGGTTTCTCCACTGACGCAGTAAGCCAGAGCAAGCCAAACTGAAAAAGTATAACAACAGGTTTATTTGAACAAAGCAACTCCTGAGTGGGTTCTCCAGTTCCAGAGATCCAGGCTAGAGAAGCCACATGAACTAAAGCAGGGAGATTATATAGCCTGTAGGAGAGGGGTGATGACATGTCTGTCACAAGCTGGATTTGTGCCCAAGTATGGTCAAAAGCTGGAATGCTTAGGCAGGGCTTGGGCTGCTGGCAGCATCAGAATGCGGAACTGGGCTTTTTGGCACCTTTTCTTTGTTGGAGATTCTCTGAGAGGGTGGGGTTTGGAGAGAGACAGGAATGGAGCTTTCCAGATCATGCAGGGGCAAACTGGAGGTTCCAGCTGAACATAAGGAAATAGAGATCTGAACTGTTTTAATTGTTTTTGTTTTCCTTTTGGAACTAGGTTGTTCAGAGGATATTCTACACGGTCAACAGATCTTGGAGTGGAAAAATTACTTCAACAGAGATAAGGAAAAGCAACTTTTTGCAAGTATGCCTCTCATATAAAGATACATACCAATTTAATAATTTTGCTTTACTTAAATATTTTTTTCTTATTCTATTATACAACACTATCACTGTTTCCAGGCTGCAAGCACTTATCAGTTGCCCATGTAGTGGGAAGGGGCTGTTAAAGAAGATAGAATAAAATGGGATTTCTGCCTGCATGCATGCGGTGTGAAACAAAAACAGAAAGGCACATTCTCACCTGAATTGATAGATATGCATAGAAGGTGCAGAGGAAGCCTCAGAAGGATCAGCTTGTGATCCTTATCTTGGAGAATATCAGGAGTTTACCAAGATAAAACAGCAACAGAAAGGGGTCTCCAGTAAACAGCAGCAGCACAAGCCAAAGCCAGAGACAGAAAGTGTCCTTGTGTTCAAGACCTTCCAACCAGTGGCTCCTGTGAAAGTGACTAGGTTGGGAAAATGGGCTTACCAAAGAAATGGAAGTATATGGACTTGATTCCTTCAGTAATGACTCTACCTTGCTGCTGCTGGAAATAATAAATCTTATTCAGTTATTTTATCAAACAAAAAAATGATTGACCACTAGTGGGAGCCTTTTACTGAGATAACTTTGATACCCAATTGTTTAAGCTTCTATAAATGTAAAGAAAATGGAATGGTTCACACACTTGGAAATGTGTGTGTGTGTGTGTGTGTGTGTGTGTGTGTGTGTGTGTGTGTGTGTGTGTATTTTTTTTAAATGGTTCACACTAAATGAAGCTTATACTGATAACAGTACCTTATTACTCTATGGTCTTCCTATCTTCATCTTCATATGAGACAGACAAGGTATTGGAGACCTAGCAAATTAGCAATCCATAATGGATAGACAAATAATAATTTGTTATTCTAAAACAGCAATTCTCGCCGGGCGGTGGTGGCACACGCCTTTAATCCCAGCACTCGGGAGGCAGAGCCAGGCGGATCTTTGTGAGTTCGAGGCCAGCCTGGGCTACCAAGTGAGTTCCAGGAAAAGCTACACAGAGAAACTCTGTCTCGAAAAAAAAACAAAACAAAACAAAAAAACAAAAAATAAACAACAAAAAAAAAAAACCAGCAATTCTCAACCTCAGAATCACGACCCCCTTAGAAGTTGGACAACCCTTTCATGAGAGTTGCATATCAGATATTTAGATAATGATTCTAACAATAACAAAATTATAGTTATGAAGTAGCAACAAAAATAATTTTATGGTTGGGAGTCACTACAACATAAAGAACCATATAAAAGGGTTGCAGCATTAGGAAGGTTGAGAACCACTGTTCTAAAGCAAACAGTCAGCATCATAACCATTGTTGATACTTACTGAACATCTGGTACCTACCTGGGCTCTTAGTAGGTATTATGAAATGGGTTAAGAAGGCAGAAATTTCCTTAATGACGCAAAAGTTAGACAGGCGGTGGTAGTGCATGCCTTTAATCCCAGCACCTGGGAGGCAGAGCCAGGTGGATCTCTGTGAGTTCGAGGCCAGCCTGGTCTACAGAGTGAGATCCAGGACAGGCTCCAAAGCTACACAGAGAAACCCTGTCTCAAAAAACAAAACAAAACAAACAAACAAAAAACAACAACAAAAAAGTTATGATGTTTCACATCTTACCACCACCCCGCTTTGTTTTGTTTTTTTGTTTGTTTGTTTTTGTTGTTATTTTTTTATGGGCGTTGGTGTTTTGCCTGCATGTATGTCTGTGTAAGGATGCTGGGTCCTCTGGAACTGGAGTTACAGACAGTTGTAAACTGTCATGTGGGTGCTGGGAATTGAACCTGGGTTCTCTGGAAGAACAGCTAATGCTCTTAATCGCTGAGCCATTTCTCAAGCCCATCCCTCTTTGATTTTTCAAGGCATGGTTTCCCTGTGTAGCACTTGCTGTCCTGGAGCTCGCTCTGTACACCAGGCTGGCCTCAAACTCAGAGATCCGCCTGCCTCTGCCTCCCAAGTGCCAAATTAAAGGTGTGCGCCACCACTGCCCAGCAAATTCTCACACTTTTAATGCGTGAATGGATATGTACTACATGCATGCCTGTTCCCAAGGAGGTCAGAAGAGGGTGTTTGGACCCCATGGAACTCATTGTGAGCCACCACATGGGTACTGAGAACTGAACCCAGATCCTCTCTACAAGAGCACCAAGTACTCTTGACCCCTGAACCATTATTGCAGCCCCTAAATTTTTATTATTGTAATAAATTCTTGTGTAATTATGTAATTTGAGACAAGTATAGTTGAGTAACTTCCATAGAAGCACAGTTAGTAGGTTGCGAAACTGAGAGTAGAATTCAAAGGTTCTCTTTCTACACGGTGACTTATTTTCCCCTCTTCCTTTATTTCCTTACCCATCTCCTTAGTCTTCCTCTGAGTCCGTTAATAAATGCTCAAAATAGTCTAGTTTTATGAATATACTTAAGAGTAAAAAATTAAGCAAAAATCAGTTTATCTCTTAACCCAACATTTCATGCACTCCCCATAGAGAGAACTCATACATCTGTATTCTTTTTTTTTTTTTTTTTTTTTTTTTGTTGGTTTTTCGAGACAGGGTTTCTCTGTGTAGCTTTGCACCTTTCCTGGAACTCACTTGGTAGCCCAGGCTGGCCTCGAACTCACAGAGATCCGCCTGCCTCTGCCTCCTGAGTGCTGGGATTAAAGGCGCGTGCCACCACCACCCGGCTACATCTGTATTCTTATTTTAAATTTTATTCATTTATGTTTTTATGTGTATAAGTGTTTTGTCTGCATGTATATCTATGCACCACATGTATGCATGGTGCTCTCAGAAGCCAGAAGAGGGTGTCAGGTCCCCTAGGACTGGAATTATAGAGGGTTGTGAGCTACTGTGTGGGTGCGGGGAATTGAACCCAGGTCCTCTGGAAGAGCAGCCAGTGCACTTAACCACTGAGCCATGTTTCCAGCCCCTGTAGTCTTATTTTATATATATAGTATATAATTTAGTTTTGTGAGACTCCTAGAGAGAGAGAGATGTTTTAATTATTAATTTAATTATTTATTGGGGTGGGGTAGCATACAAGTGTTGTTGTCAGAAGGACAGCTTGCCAGAATTGATTCTCTCCTCCCACCATGTGGTCTCAGGGATCAAATTCAGGTCATCATACTTGGCAACAGGTGCTTTTACCCTCTAAACCATCCCACTGGCCCTACAAGTTCTTTTTTGAAGTATGAGGGGAGGATACTTACTACTCTATAAATTTGGTTGGGTTTTCTTTTTTTGTTTTTGTTTGTTTGTTTGTTTGTTTCCGAGACAGGGTTTCTCTGTAAAACAGTCCTGGCTGTCCTGAAACTCACTCTGTAGCCCAGGCTGGCCTCGAACTCACAGAGATCCGCCTACCTCTGCCTCCCAAGTGCTGGGATTAAATTGGTTGGGTTTTCTCTTCACTTAAAAATAGCTTGGGATTCCTTCCATTTCTAGCCATCTATACTACATGATTGATTGCATGGCTATGCTGTAATTAATTATATATTCCTCTATTGAGACTTAGGGCATTTTTATATTTTCTCTTATTAGAATGATGTAGTGAACATCCTTGTACTGTATATATGAATAAGAATTTCTCTAGACTACTAAAGGAAAAATTCCTAGATCAAATGGTACTCTGATACAGCCTATTAACCCTTAAAAATCCTATTCATGTTTTCATTACATGTTCACTAACTAGGGAGCAGAGGAAGACCTGAGTGAGTAAAGTCCTGAGTGGATGTGTACTTTGACATGACAGCCTGTGGAGGACTCCAAGACCAGTTAGCCCATGGGAAATGGGCAAAGTTTTGAACCATGTGAGCTAGGCTCAAGAGAAATGCCAAAGCTTTTCTTGAGGCCAAGTATGTGTGTTTATGGATGATTAATCAGTGTGTGCAAAGACCAGCAAGCAACTGTGGCTTCCTCCTCCAGTATGTTTACAGCCTGATACTGCTCACCTACAGAGACCTCCTGCTGAGACAAGCTTAAACCCCAACCACCACCCTGTGCTGCCCTACTAAACCTGGGAAGTTCCAGGACAATGCCAGAGAGCCCCACCTGATCCCAGCTCCATTGTCTGTGTGCCTGTCTGTCCCTCGGCCCTTTCTTCATTCCCTTGTTGTTAGGGACCCAAGCAGGGCAGGATAGCAGCCAACAACAGGAGTCAATTTACACTTACACCACAGCGTGGTTTTCTTTTGTGTTTATGAAGACTATAATTTCATTTCTGCTTACTTCAGAATCTTCCATTAAAAAGATTTATATAACTCAATGATTTTTTTTCAATTTATAAAAGCATTTCCTGGGGGCTGGAGAGATGGCTCAGAGGTTGAGAGCACTGGCTGCTCTTCCAGAGATCCTGAGTTCAATTCCCAGCAACCACATGGTGGCTCACAACCATCTACAATGAGATCTGGTTCCCTCTTCTGGCCTGCAGGCATCCATGCAGATGGCAGATCACTGTATACATAATAAATAAATAATTCTTTAAAAAAAAAATAAAATAAAATCATTTCCTATTATATACATTAAAAAATTTATCAGAGTAGTTTAGTAGGGCAGCACAGGGTGGTGGTTGGGGTTTAATTTTGTCCTTTATGTTTTCTGCCTTGAATTCTACTTTATTTCCAATTAGTATTGTTAGCCATTTTTTCTTTTTATTAACATTTGGCTAGTGTGTTTGTTTGTCTTTTATAAGCCTCTTTTATTTTGGACATACTTTTTTAAATTTTTTATTACATTTCTGTGTGGTATGTGTGAGCAGGTAGAGGTCAGAAGTCAGGAATCTGTTCTCTCCTTGCAATGTGAGCCCTGGTATCATACTTATCAGGCTTGGTAGCAAGCACCCCTACCTGCTGAGCCATCTCACCAGCCCCATTGGACCTCTCTCTTATGGACAGTATACATATTTATTGGTTTTGAGGGTTTTTTTATATTTGATCAAAAATACTTTAATAAGGAAATTTAGCCCGTTTGTATTTATTTCTGACAAAAAAAAAAAAAAAAAAAAACAGCCGGGTAGTGGTGGTGCCTGCCTTTAGTCCCAGCACTCAGTAGGCAGAGGAAAGTGCATCTTTGTGAGTTTGATTTTTTTTTTTCTTTTTTTGGAGACCAGCTTGGTCTACACAGTGAGTTCCAGGACATCCAGGGCTACACAGAAAAACCCTGTCTCAAAAAAAAGAAAAAGAAAAAGAAAACATACATAAGTTCCTGGTTTGGTACCAAAAGCAAAATTTTAATCAATGAACAGGTATTTTCTAGACTCTATAATAGCCACGGCTAGTTATACATTGTTTAAAAATTAATTGTTTTATTCATACCATTTCAGACTCTGGCCCTCTTGGAGGAAGAGGAAGATATAAACCAAATCACAGATTACTTCTCTTATGAACACTTCTATGTCATTTATTGTAAATTCTGGGAACTAGATGGTGATCATGACCTGTACATCAGCCAGGATGATCTATCTCGATACAATGACCAGGGTGAGTGATTCTGTAGATGCTAAAACTAAACCTTTTTTCAAAGTTGTATAAATTGTCTCCCCTCATTATAAGAAATTCCCTTTCTTAAATTCTATTAGTAAGTCTCTTTATATGGCCAATAATTTTTAAATGAGAATGAACAAAGATAAATGTGTTCATTTGTTCACTGTAGGCCAGGCTGGCCTTGAACTCATAGAGAGCTACCTACCTGTGCCCCTCTGGTGCTGGGGTTAAAGGTGTGTACCACCATGCCTAGCCAAAGGTAATTGCTTAAACTTTTAAGAGGCCAGAGAAGGAGTTTGGAGGTGAGTAAGTAACCACAGTTTTAAAAGTAGGAGGTCTTTGCAGTAATATGTATCATTAAGATGATGATCAAATACACGTGCAAATCTGTTTTAAAACCTCCTCGCTTAATAATATTTCTATTAAAGCTACAAATGAAATTTCTTTTTTTTTTTTTTTCCTTTTCTACGGGTCTCACTATGTTCCCTTGGCTGGTCTGGAACTCACTATGAAAATCAAGCTGGCCTGCCGCAGATTTCATTTTCATGGACTCATAAAAATTTACTTTTGGTGGGGGTGGCTCAGTGGTTAAGTGCTACTCTTACAGAGTATCTGAGTTTGATTCCCAGCACCCACATCGTGCAGCTCATAACCTCCTCTCTCTGGTTCCTGAGGTTCTCATGACCTCTCTAGTCTCTGAGGGCATGTGCACTCACATGCTTGTACCCACACACAGACAGACCCAGAGACTTAAAATAAACCTTTTTTTTAAGCTTACTTTTTATTTTAACTCCAGAAAGGTATTTTGTCTACAGATGAATTTCATTGTTTTCTTCTGCTAAAAAAGAAAGTTTACATATCACATTTTTAGGCTTAGGTTTTATTTTCCTTTTTATAAAGTTGGAACTTAGTGCCAACTAATTTGTAATTCTTTCCTTTTTTGAAAATTCCAATCATGTGAGTGTGTGCGCGCGCGCAGGTACACTCATGCTACTGCACTCATGTGGAGGTCAGAGAACAACTTAAGAGAGTTAGTTCTCTCCTTCCACCATGTGGGCTCCAGGGATCAAACTCAGGTCACGTTTAGTGATAAATGCCTTTACACACTCAGCCATCTTGTTGGCCCCTGATATGTAATAATCTTAACTAAGTGTCAAGATATATTGATTCATTCTTCTCTCATAAGATCATCCTTATTCTGTCTTTAACTATCTTCCCAGCAATTTTTAAATCATACTTTTGTCCTTTTAGAGATAGCAGAGAACAAATCTTTAGTGAGCTAAATTTTGTTTATCATTTGATATATCTCTAATGGGATGTGTATGACAAGCCCCATTTCATGAATGACTGATTTTTGCAGTGCTGGAGATTGAACCTGGGACATCATATATGCTTGGCAAATGCTCTATCATTAAGCTGTGTCTCCACCCTATAAGCTTGTTTTGTCTGGTAATCTAAGTTTCAAAGAGCTTTGCACATTTAAGAAACAGGTTTGGTTTGGTTTGACTTGGTTTTTGAGCTAAGCACAGTGGCCCAGGCCTGTAGTCTCAGATACTGAAGAAGCTGAGGCAGGAGGATTTCTGTAGCATAGTATTTGGAAGCCAGCCTGGGAAACATAGACCCAATCTGAGCAGGAAGGGTGGAGAAACCAGCAGAGTTCTCTCTCAAATTCTTGGGTGCCAAGCAGGAATTATGGGCAAATCCTCAAATGTACTTATTTGATAAACATGTTAGTGTTTTGCCTTCCTCCTTCAAGTAGTCAATCTGTCACTGGATTAACAAAAATTAATATATTCATAAGGGTCTCAGGTCAGCCGTAGCTATACACCTTCCTGTTAATCCAGAGGTCTTACATAACCCATGGACTCTAAAGCCCCTCTCCTGGTCTTACTGCCATTATTTCCAGATACTATATGTACCGATTGGATTGATGGTAATGGCGTGGTGAAGGGAACATTAAACTCTGATTTTTTTTTTTTTTTTTTTTTTTTTTTTAAGATCTCAAACTCAGAGATCCACCTGACTCTGCCTCCCGAGTGCTGGGATTAAAGGCATGTGCCAACACCGCCCGGCAAACTCAGCATTTTTGTCCATTCACCAAATTCTACTTCAGACCACAGTCTTTAGTTTTAGGATAATAAACCTTCCAAAGCTAAAACAACCTTTTTTAAAAGACGGTAGGGAGAAGGAGAGCTGGCTCAGCAGTTAAGAGCACTTAACTGCTCTTGCAGAGGACCTGGGCTCCATTCCCAGCACCTACATAGCAGCTCACAAATGTCTGTAACTCCAGTGCTAGGGGATTTGATACCCTCTTTTGGCCTCCACAGGCACCAGGCACTCATTGATGCATATACATACATGCAGGCAAAACACTCATACATAGAAAGTAAAAATAAATAAACTGGCCTAAAGATGTTAGCATTAGAATTTAATATTTTTGCTGTTTCTATATACCCTTATTTCTCTCTAGTATAAAATATTTATTCATTAACTCAAAGTTCAGCAAAGTACAGAGACTGTAGAGACTTTTGTATATGCCAGGCATGGCTTATCTTAACACATGTATTTCTAATTTTCCTAGCCAAATTGACTTACATGTTGACTGTAACTAACTCTAAAAAGAATAGATGCTAGGAGCTGCTAACCCTCTATTGAATTCCTTGGTAGTCCTGAAATTTTAGTGTGCATTCCATTGCCTGGGGTACTTGTTAAAAGAACAGATCTAGAGATCCCTGGGCCTGGCCTTGCCTCTCCTCTCTCCCCTCCCCTCCCTTCTCCTGTTTGCCTCCTTCTTCTTTCTTCCTTCCTCCTTCCCCCTCCTCCTCCTCCTCCCCCCCCCCCTCTCTCTCATTCACTCTCTCGCCCCCCCTTCTGGCTTGAATCTAAAGGTATACTGCTATACATTTTCTAGGGTATGTCATCAAAAACAAACATATTATCTGAAGATATAATTGTTACTGAGGATATAGCTCAGTGCTAGGTTGCTTGCCTAGCATGTGCAAAGCCCTGGGCTCAGTCCCCCAGTAGAACCAATAACAACAACAACGAAAAGCCTTTATGTGTCTGTAAATAAAACTTACTGATGGAATTTCTTTAAAATGTTGTATCTTAGACTCTTACAGAATGAGAATATAAGAAAAGTATGTTTATGGTATGTCTTGGTATGTTTTTAAAAGCTGCTTTGAAGCATTCTCCATCATTTTACTTTGTTTCATTTTACATTATTTCAGAAGCTGTACAATCAGTTTCCCTTTAATTTAATGCTAGGATAAAATTTGTCTTGTTTTAGAAAATTTGTTTTGTTTTATTGAATAACAAGATCAATACAAATTCTGTGTATTTTTGTCTTAGTTGTCAGGATGTTCAGAATTAACTTAGAACTCAACCATATAAATAACTAAACAGATGTCAGATACATTCATTTGCCTGTTCTTTTTTTTAATTAGTGATTGATACTTTAAACCTACCTCATTCTTCTAAAAAGTATAAATTATGTCTAAATAAGAATGTAGGATCTAGGCAGACAAAATTCCTGAACAAATAGGGATGGGACCCCCAAGGTCCCACCCTTCACAGAGGAGATTTTGGTGGTTGATCATTAGTGAGGGAGGAAGATTCACTCTCTTGGGTATCTTGCCCATGCCCCCATGGAAGCCCCACATACATGTGCATATGGGAAGCACATGGACTCATGGGTTTAATGACCAAAAACAGAGGCCATGGAATAGGGAGAGAGACAGACTAAGGGAAACTTGGCATAGAGAGGTAACAGTGGATGGATAGGCTCAAAATACATTATATGAATATATGAAATTTTCAATGAATAAACTTTATTTTTTAAAAGAATTGAGGGGTTGGGGATGTGACTGAGTTGATAGAGTGTTTGACTAGCATATACAGGCCTGTGTTTGATTTCCAGCACCACATAAACTGTGTACAGTGGTGCACACCTATAACCCCAGCTCTTGGTGGTAGAAGCAGGAAGATCAGAAGTTCAAGGTCATCCTCAGTTATATAGCAAATAGAGTTCACCCTGGGATATATATATATATATAAAAAAAAACCCTGTCTCACAAAAGGAAAATTTAATGGTTGATATTTTTACTGTGGAAGATGTTTATGGTTTAGCTTTAACTTTAGCAAGTGAAAACAAATTTGTCAGGAATTTTTCTAACTAATTCTTATTTACATTTAGCTTCATCAAGTAGAATTATTGAAAGAATATTTTCGGGAGCAGTAACAAGGTATGAAAAGTTTAAAATTTGAATTTTATTTAGTGGGCTAGCAATAAGTAATAGAAAAATGAAATAAAACAATTTGAGTTTCAAAATGAATTATACTATTGCTGCAATCTCATTTTTGCAAAGCTTTTTGTATAATTTAGCAGAGCTACTAAGTCAAATTATATCTAAAACATATACAATCATGGCTTAATAAAAGACAGTAATTCCTTAATATTAGTACAATGTCTAAATATAAGTAACAGTATCTAATCCCATTGATTATCAAGTTAGAAACCAGGGCCAGACCTAGTGGCATGAGCCTGTAATCTTCAGATAGTAGGCTAAGGCAGGATGCTCACAAACTGAAGCTTTCTTGGACCATATAGTCAGTTCAAAGTCTGCCTAGGCAACTTAATAAGACCTTGTTTCAAAAAATTAAAAGTAAGCTGGACATGGTGGCACATGCCTTTAATCCCAACACTTTGGAAACATATAAGCAGGTGGATCTCAGTAAGTTCAAGACCAGCCTGGTCTACATACTGAGTTCCAGCCCCTAAAGGCTACATACTGAGACCCTGTCTCACACAAATTAGTTAACTAAATAATAAATATAAAGTAAAGAGAAGTAAGGATGTAACTCAGTGGTAAAGTACTTGCTTGCCCTGTATTAGGCTTTAAGTTCAAACTCTAGTACCACAAAAGCAGCACAATTTGATTTTTTTTTTCATTTAGGCAAATGTCTTCTAGTTTCACCTTGTAGGCCTTAGAAAATAAGGCAGGCCTCAAAGGGGTTACATTTTTCTGAACTATCCAGCTTTACGAGGAATCCATCATTTTCTTTTTTATTTAGTAAATTTCTAAAGAGTGATGTTACTGCCGGGCGTTGGTGGCACACGCCTTTAATCCCAGCACTCGGGAGGCAGAGGCAGGTGAATCTCTGTGACTTCGAGGCCAGCCTGGGCTACCAACTGAGCTCCAGGAAAGGCACAAAGCTACACAGAGAAACCCTGTCTCGAAAAACAAAAAAAAAAAAAAAAAGAGTGATGTTACTTTATTTCTTAATTGCTCAGGAAATTTTATAACCATGTTGTTTTCTTCAGAGGGAAAACAGTACAAAAAGAGGGAAGAATGAGTTATGCAGACTTTGTTTGGTTTTTGATTTCTGAGGAAGACAAACGGAACCCTACCAGGTAAGTTTTTGTTGTCAAGATGTAAACACATGACAAAGCTTGGAAAGAGCATGGTGTATGCCTAGTAAACTGACCTGGCCTAGCCATAGCAGGATATGTTGGAGTGTCTCTGTCTTCATAGAGCTCAGTCTGAGAAAGCAGAGGCACAGAACGAACCATGGTCATGGTGCCTCAAGGGAAGAGCTATTACCCACATAAAAGTAAAGTGAAGCATACTCTTTCCAGGAGAGAGAAATAGAATTGCTGAGTATTTATACAGAGTGTAGAATAGATTCTGTAAATTTTAGTTCTTTCATAATCTGCACTAGTTTTATAGTAAATTGAAGAAGGAAGGAAAAGCAAATTGAGGGACTAAAGAGATGGCTCAGTGTATAAAGCCCTCCCATGCAAGCTTGAAGACCAGAGTTCAAATCCCCAGCACTTACATAAAAGCCCCCCCCTGTAATTCCAGTGCTCAGGAGATAGAGACAATGGATTCTCAGGGCAGGCTGGCTAGCTATACCACCTGAATAAGTGAGACCCAGGTTTACCAAGAGACTCTCCTCAGTAAATAAATTGGAGAGCACTTGGGAAAGACACCTGGCATCACCTCTGACCTCTACATGCTTGTACAAACTTTCACCTACATATGCATGTGAACATACCACAAAAAAAAAAAAGCATTGTGACTAGTATGTAAGATCTCAGCCTCATGCTCCCAGTTGAAATCATCACTCCCTTTCCTTGGCACTCTCAAACATGCCTTGATTTGTAGTGTGAATTTACATATCTTTCTATCCACTACTGTTTCCTGGTTAAGCCAAAGATCTAGGTCTCTCTCAAAAAGGACCTCTTGCCTATAAAATAATGTTCTATACAGTTTCTGCTAAGTACCAAGGAAGGCAGGTGATACATGCCTTGATGCCAATATGTAGTCTTCATATTGGTTTAAAAGTTATTGAAGGGACTAGAGAGATGGTTATACAGGTAAGAGCACTGACTGCTTTTCCAGGTGACTGGGGTTCAATTCCCAGCACCCACATGGCAGCTCACAACTATCTGTAACTCCAGTCCCAAGAGTTCCAATGCCCTCTTCTAGCCCTAGAGCAGAGGTTCTCAACCTGTGTGTTACAGCCCTTTCAGGGGTCCAAAGGGTCCCATATCAGATAGCCTGCATATCAGATATTTCCATTATGATTCATAACAGTAGCAAAGTTATAGTTATGAAGTGGCAACAAAAATAATTTTATGGCTGGGGGTCACCACAACATGAGAAACTGTATTAAAGGGCCACAGCATTAGGAAGGTTGAGAACCACTCCTCTGAAGACACCAGGCATGCATGTGGTACACAGACATAGTTAATTGAAATTTTAAGTATTGAAATATTTAGTATAATGTGAATAAATAATTGAAATAGAAAAATAAGCTAGGCATGATGATACATGTCTTTAATCCCAGCACATAGGAGGCAGAGTTAGTTGCATCTCTGTGAATTTGAGGCCAGTATGGTCTACATAGAGAGTTCCAGGCCAGCCAGGGCTACATAGTAAGACTCTGTCTCAAAACAAAAACAAACAGGTAGAGAGCAATAAAAGAAGATACCTGAGGTCAGTCTTTGGCCTCTGCGCATGTGTACACACACACACACACACACACACACACACACACACACACACACACAGAAAAAGAGAGATTTACTAGTGGATATGATCATAAAAATGATACATGACCTTCCAAAAATACTAATTGGTTTAAAGGTACAAAAAGAAAAAAGGGTGAAGCATGAAAAACAATAGGTCATGTAAATAAGAGCAGTAAATATGGTTATGCTGATATAAAGAAAAATAGACTTTAATAAAATTCTAGAGACAAAGACATGTTTATATGACAAGAAGGACAATTTAACAGGAACATATTGTAATTATAAAGATATATTCACCTAGCCAGGCAGTGGTGGTACACACCTTTAATGCCAGCACTCAGGAGGCAGAGGTGGGTAGATCTCTATAGTTCGAGGCCAGCCTGGTCTACAGAGCAAGTTTCAGGCCAGCTGAGACTAGACAGAGAAACCCTGTCTCAAAACAAAACAATACAAAAAGATAGATACACCTAAGAGTCCCAAAATGCATATGAAAGAAAAATAAAGTATTGCAGAAGTAAATAAGAATTCACAGTTATTATTGGAGACTTCAATATCCTACCATCAATAATGAATCAACCAACTATGAAGCTCAACAAGGAAATAGAGGTTGTAAATGATACCATAACACTAGCCAAAACTATAGCCTTCTAGATCTAACAGACACCTATACAACACTTCACTCAAAACCAGCTGAAGTGCACATGGAACATTTGCAAGAAGGGTGGGGGTATGGAATAGACAAAAAGGCATTCTCAGTAAATACTTTAGAGTGAAATTAGGGGCAAGGGATGTAGCTCGGTTTGTAGAATGCTTGCCTAGCACACACACAAAGCTCTGGGTTATATCACCAGCACTACACAAAACAGGAGTAATGAATGCTTATAATCCCAGGACTCAGGAGGTTACATACGAAGATCAGAAGTTTAAGGGCATCCTTGGCTACATATCAAGTTTAGACTGTACTATATAAAACCATGTATTTGATTTTTTTAAAAGGCACAGAGGATGTCTTCTGGATAAGATGGTGACTTAGAAGACTCGTTTGAGGTCTGGGCGAGGTGGTACACACTTTTAATCCTAGCACTTGGGAGGCAAAAGAAGGAGATCTCTGAGTTCAAGGCCAGCCTAGTGTACACAGGAGGCTCCAGGGCTATACAGAGAAACCCTGTCTCAAAAACGGGAAAAGCTGTATCTGAGTGAGTTAGGAAAACAAAAGGAATAAGAGTATTATTATATCACCTGTCAACTGCTATTACCATCTCCCTGACTCATTCGTTAGTGCACACATGAACTCCACGACCAGGCTTGCTCCCCACTGCCACCCAGGGAACATGGCCAAGCACAGGGATCCAGACCAGTCTTAAGGGCATCTTCAGGGTATCTCCTAGAGAATCTGTATCATTTTGAAAAACTCCAAATCATATATAAAGGCAGGCCCATCAGAATAACAGATGATTTCCCAATAGACAAAGGGGTTTGGAATAATGTATTTCAAGTTCTGAAAGACCACAGCTGCCAACCCAGACTACTATTCTCAGCACATCTGTCATGATTGATGGCAAATGACCTTCCATGACAAAAGCAGGCTAAAGGAACAACTAAGCCAACCCTACAGAGGACAACAGAAAGAATTCTTCATTCTTAAAATAATAAATACACCAGAGAGGCTGGGGGAGGTAAATAATGCCAGAAAGTAGATAATGCAAATGAAGATTAGGAAAAGACTAAACCTACAAAATCAACAAATGACAGGAATTAATACACACTTTTTTTTTAACCTTTTTAAAAATTTTATTTGTGGGTTTTGGGAGGTTTTTTTGTTTTTTTTGTTTTTTTGTTTTTTTAATACAGAGTTTCACTGTGTACCCCAGCTTAGCTCTGGTCTGCTGCAATTAAAGGTGGGCACAGCCATAGTGGGTCTTATTCTTCACTACAACCTTGTCCCCCAAGACAAGGTTTCTCTGTGAAGCCCTGGATGTCCTCAGACTCGATCTGTAGACGAGGTTAGTCTCAAATTCAGAAATCTGTCTGTTTCCTGAGGGCTGGCTGGTATTAAAGGCATGCACTACCAGGACCAGCTGGATATTTACATAATCTTAAAGTATTATTCTAGAAACAATTATTAATGGCAAAGAAAAATAATTATTTTAGAGAATGAAGATTTGGTAGTTACTATTTTAACAAAAGGGCCAAAGTATTTTCAGTAATGGGAGAAATATATCAAATGTCTCCTGATCCGGAGAAGAAATAATTTCAGGGACATTCCTGGCATATATGTATAACCTGACTCTAACCATGAGAATGTAATACACACTTTTCTATAATAATTCTGAATATTAATGACCTCTATTTCCCAATCAAAAGACAAAAAAAACCAGAATGGATCTAAAACATGATCCATCTATTTGTTGCCTCCAAGAAACATACCTCACTGTCAAAAGGCGGTGGTGGTGTACACCCTTAATCCCAGCACTCAGGAAGCAGAGACAGGTGGATCTCTGTGAATTCAAGGCCAACCTGGTCTACAGAGTGAGTTCCAGGACAGGCAGGACTACACAGAGAAACCCTGTCTCCAAAAAACAAAATAAATAAATAAATACTGTCTTAGGGTAAACAGTTGGGAAAGGGAATTCCAAACAAATGGAACCGGGAAACAAGCAGATATCCCTAATCTAATAGATATCAAACACTAACCAGCCAGAAGAAATAAAGATTAGTAGATCCTGGTTAAAGGAACAATCTATCAAGAAATTACAATCTAAACACATATACACTGAACGCAGGTGCATCCAGTTTTGTAAATACTACTAAACAGGGGCAGAAGCTCAGCACATAAAAATACATGCTTCTCTTGCAGAGAATCTAGTTCCAGCCTCCAGCACCCATGGTTCTTAGTTACAGTTCCAGAGGATTGGGTACCCTTCTGGCCTCCAAGGGCACCAAGCACACATGGCTGCACATACACGTGTGCAGGCAAAACACACATAAAA
>CABHPR010141113.1:11308-31684 GCA_902168415.1 Peromyscus melanophrys | reverse complement strand
TCTTTATTAACTTTTTCACATCATTGTATGCATGCATTGCATTAAAAATTGTGTAAATATGGATGTTTCTGGTGGCCAAAGTAACACTCTTATATTAAGTGTTTGAAGATTGTTAAAAATACAAATAAGATACATTAAAAACAATTACAATTCTAACTTTTCAATAAGTATTGTCCAAATATCAGATATGAGGGATTTTTTTTTCTGGTATGGTTGTTACTGTGAACATGGTGGGGTATTTTCACATTTTAAAATATTTTATTTATTCTTTGCTGAATTTAATCTCCTTTACCTTTCTTATCCTTCCTACTCCATCCCAGCTCCTTTTCCCAACACCCCCATCAAATACACACACACACACACACACACACACACACACACACATATATCGCCTATTAACTAATACCCATCCGTCAGGCCGATACATTTGTACCTGTAGCTTAAGCTAAGAATCATGTAATGGGGGAAGGTGACATTCTATCTGTACAAAATATTTTTTTTCTCTTCCAAAGCAATTTAGTACATGAGCAACTTGAAAACAGGACAGGGTCCCATCCATCTTGAATCCTCCATTGTGGAATTTCTAGTGCACATTCTTACAGAGAACTTTCCTTATCATACTGAGGGGTCACATAAATTTTTAAATGAATACCAACACTGGGTCCATGGAATGAATTTCCTTAACTCAAAGCCATATAAAAGGCACTTAATAAATATTAAATGCTGTCCATTTTCAATTATTCATGGGTGTATTATTCACCTTATATCTGTGATATGAGTTTAAAGGTCATATTTACATAATGAAATATTCTGCTTAGTGACTTAAATGGGTCCTTGTTTTACATCCATCCATAAAGAATCAGATGTAAACCTTCTTTAAGCCAATTTGATTAATTAATTATCACCAACTTTTGGTCAAAAGGCAAGATTCTGCTTTTAGCTGCTTTGCCTCAATCTACAATCTGATACTAAATATTGCCAGCATCTAAGGGGGGAGGGGCATGGAGAAGTAATGGAAAAGCAAAGCTGGGAATTAGAATCCAAAAGGTCAGGAGTTTTCCATGCCTCTTTCAATCAGCTCTTTATGGTGGGGCTTTGTCAATTTGTGAATTAAGTTGTTCAATGAATCAAAAAAGCCTAATGAAAACAAAACCCTTTTGATAGGAAGGCGATATTCTCTCTCTCTCTCTCTCTCTCTCTCTCTCTCTCTCTCTCTCTCTCTGTGTGTGTGTGTGTGTGCATGTCCTTTGACTTTTTAAAATCACACTGCAATTTGATCAGCAGTAAAACTGGAAAAGCTTTTGCTAAAACTATTAGCATAGATGAAGACACAGGTTCCCAAGGCTGGGTCAGTCATACAGCTTATTTTCATCCTGGGATAAAATCAAACATAGGAAGAGGTGGTGAATTTTGTTAAAACTCACATTGTATGGTGACTTACCAGAGGAGGATAGCACATGCATAGATATGACTAAATTATACATATTTATTGTTACTTGAAAATCAAGGAGGCAGCTTGCCCAGCAGACCCTGCAGTGATGTTTTCCCAGCAGTGATCTCGCTGGACAGGTTTTGGAAATTGTCAGCAAATTGATTGAGTGTGAACATTTGCTGTGTCAAGGATTGGGATTTTCCCGATGCATCCATGCTGGATAAAACCTTTTGCGCACATGAGCATGTCAACCACTGTGCAAAACAAAAACAAAAACAAAAAAACAAAAAAAAAACAACAAAAAAAACAAGACCAGCATTCAATTATAGCATATTTTATGCCAAATGAATTAACAGTTTAGGAAAGGGAAGCAAATGTAAAATTAGATACACAAATATTTCTGCTCTACCCCCCTCCAGGCCACCCCCCATTTCGGTAGGTAAGTTGTGTGTTTCTTTTAAAATACTCTCTAAGGAAAGAAATGACAAAAGGGAACATTCACTCTAATAAAAAGTAAATCAATGCATCTCCATATGAGGGACAGTGGGAAGAAAGGTGTCATTGAGTTACTGTGGCCTCCTTTAGGAAGGCAGGTGTTGCCAGGAAGTCTTGACTGTGAGAATTTTGAAAGGTCATTCTTTTCAGATAGAAGCACACCCTGTTGTAAGGATTTGATCCATTGTGTATAGAAAGATGTTTGAAGATAATGACTCAGTCTTCCCTGCTTGTCACCCACAGCACATGTCCTGAGTTCTTCACCTCATAGCCATGGGTACTGTGGCTGCTCCTTTCCTCCTGCTACCATATTCAAAGCTGGGTGGGCAAGGAAAAGACATGAAAGGAAGCAGGCCATTGCTTATATCTTTTTGTGACATATATACCCTTAGCTTCATAAGAAGCTTTTATTTGTAACTGAGCATGTTACTGAGGATCAATAGGATTGAAAGACAATGTAGATACTGGACACAGCTAAATTTAATGAAATTGAAAAGGAATTACATTGTGAAAATGACTAGTAATATAATGGAGTTTAACAATGACATCAGGGTTCTAATACTAAGAATAATAAATTAAGATTAGTATGTTGATCATTTTCTGTGATATTGAGACTTCTGCATATTTTTGTGATTTCTGTATATTTCACACACAGTCTACTAGGCATATGACTGGAATAATTGAAGTGCACCCACTGATTTTTAACTCATAATAATCTGTCTTTATCAAGCAGAGTATAAATTAAATTCTGAAAGCAGCAGCAAATATCCAATGGCTGTATTTGAAGGCTATTTATACTTAGGTCAAAACTGAACGGGGAGAATAAGGGGGTTCTCAGACAGACAGTAGCCACCAAGCTCTTTTTCATCTCAAATAACTTGTTAAATGAATCACGAAGCTGGCATTAGGTTAAAGGACAAAGGTCTTACATTATTCCATAAGTATAGTCTGAGATGAAAGTTTATAACTGAAGTAATTGTGTAAACTTAACAATCAGTGTGTCTTTCTCAACTAATAACTGGCATTACTGAAAACATATTATTCCAATTGGAAAATTTCTCTTATTTTGAGGCAGAAACAGATGTTGTACGTCGGCACAAAGCATTACTTTCCTGCAGTTTTAAGTTCATTGTCTGTCTGCCATTGCTTCATGCCTGCTTGGTCCCTTCCCCTCTGTTCAGTGAGGCAGAATTTGGATACTCTACTTCTCTCCTCCAGCTCTCTCATTTCTGAAGTTTTCTGGCTGAGAGTGGGTTGTGTTGAGAATGGATTATGCTACTAGGTCAGTACTATCATTGGGTTTGGATGTACCATTCCAGAGCAAGGCTTACTCTCATATTGCCCATCTTAAAGTCTGTCTGTCCTGCAGCCTGATGAGTGTGTCTTGCCTGTCACTTACAGCTGTCCTGCGTACCAGGGCTGTCAAGATGGATTCCTGGTGCTGTGTAGGGGCTCACGATTATGTTTCGAGAGGGGGCTTTCCCTGGAATTATATGCAAAAAATGTAGCTTAGGGATTTGTGTTCTTCTAACCCTTGAGTTAGTCTTTGATGACATAATAAGTTGATCTGATGAAGAAGACCACATGCCTGTTTATAGAGGGCAGAAAGCTTACTGTTTTCTCTCTCTCATCTGAACAGGGAAATCTCGTCATTCACTTCTGTTTCATGTGAGAGGATGCTCCTAGTTTCTCTGCCAAGTATCAAGCTGCCCTAGTGTACCACAAATGACAGGATGTAGAGACACTTGTCCTTACCACAGACAGTTTACTTTTAGACATGGTGGACCATATCTGGGAGTCCAGACAGGCCCTGCAAAACACCTGCTATTCCTCAAGGTGCCATTTTACACCATACAGTATTCACCTTTTATTGTCTACTCCTAGCTTACTTTCAACCCTGTTGTTATAAGAATAGAAAAATGTGCACAGTCTCTTTTCTAATGCTGCTAGTTTATACTATAAAAACAGTGTCTTGCTTTTGCTAAAATGTCTTCTCTCTCTAGCAGGGGTTGGGGAGGGGTATTATATAAGGAAGCCCCAAAATAAACAAAAAAAAAAAAACCCTGTTCTATTGAACACAAAGAATTGCCAATTTTATTTTGCAGTCCTCCAAATGTTACCAGTATATGGGATTTGGGATGAGATAATGTTTGCAACAAAAATATTTAATGGTGCTAACACAAGACCTTATCCACTTAATATTCAGGCATTCTGGGTAGTGAAAACCTTGACATCTTGAACTTGGGCACATGTCTACTTGAGATAGCTAAATTGGAGAGCGTTTCTAGGAGACAGAGTACCAATCATGTGGCCATGTCCAACTTCAAAGGAGGCTCAGAGGTGCAATTTAAGTATGTGCCTTAAGAAGAAAAGGATTTCCTGAGCAATCATCAGTATAATTATTTTCAGAGTGACCAGGAAGCTCAAAATCAGATTTTCAGTGGTATACATGACGCCAGATCATCTGACAGTTCCGTGTTTTTTTTTTCCAAACATATAGACAGCCTAAGAATTAGGTGAAATCTCCCTGAACTTTAAACCTTTACAAAATGACACGAGAAATAAAAAGTATAAGCTGAAGTCTTGGTCCAAGATCAAATCATTCAGGATGATGCAGATTGTTTTCATGTGACATTAGAGTCTACAAATTAATTTCCAGCATTAGTGATGGCATTTTTCCTGAAGGGCAGTGTTACATGAAATAACGCCCCCTTTTCAGGGGTCTGACAGGTGATTTGCTTTCAGACACAGCACTTTAGAAATTCTCAGACCTGCTCTAAATCTCATCCTGACATATTTTCATCCTCCTTTTGTTAAAAAAAAGAAAAGAAAAGAAAAGAAATTTAGCAGCCTTTTAGGTTTAGGAAAAAAAAAAAGCAAACTCATGCTGCGATTGTATTAGAGGCAGCTGGATCTTTGCCTTCTGGCAGCACATTTATTTATGGTAGGGATTCCTTTTTCTTGTTATTCTGTATTGTAACAGAACACACATGCAGGAAGCTTTACACACTGTACACATACCATTCCTCATGCTCACGTGACCACATCCAAGGCCAAGAAGAAACATTAAGAGCTCCCTTGCCCACCCAAGACCACGACTTGTTCTGTTCCAGATACCTTCCCATCCTCCTTTCAAGGATTACCAAGGCCCTCACTCATTTCAGTGTAAGGAGAGCTTGGCCTCCTGCTGTCTTCTCTGTGGGTGAAATCAAGTGATGTTACTTAGTAACAATTTCCTTCTTTTGTTCAGTATTAACTTGTGCCATCATTCATATCCCGTTGTGGGAGTAGACCAAAGTTTATTTATTCATTCTATTGTGTAAACCCACCTAAAGTGTTTATAGGTCTGGGGTTATTACAAATGACCCTCTATTCTAGCATGCCTTTTTATTTGCAAGACATCCACATTTCTGTTAAGTATGCACCTAGGAGAAGAATTTGTGGTTTGCACAGTATGAATAAATTTAGCTTTATCAGACATGTAGGTTTTTCCAAGGGGGTTATATCAATACACCAAGGCAATAATAATTCTTAACTTAAAGAGAGAGGAAAAAACAGGAAGATAAATTTTTGCAGAAAAATAAAACTCGCTAGGCACTTCTGGTTTTCAGATTCTAACCTCTTTTCTTCTGCAGGAAAATCTCCCAAAGGCATGCATTAGGAACTTGCTAGAAACAATACTAATTAATGTTCTTTGCTTGCTTTCTGCTCCCTAAGTAGTCCATTGCATACATAAATTTAAAATAAAGGTGGTAATTTTGTGTCAGTGAGTTTACCAGCTATAAACCATGCTGCAATAGCCTCCCAAATGGTCTGGACTGGGCTACTCTTTTTTCCTCTTCTTCTGTCAGCTTGGTGATAAGGATCTGGAAATGTATTAATTTAAAATAATTTTCTCTTTCCCAGGTCTTTCATTATGTTTTTTTGCTTTGCTCACATTTATCATTTTCCCCTCGATGCCCTTTGCAAGATGCTAAATTATTAAATCATGAATCGTTTATCTTGAAACATGTCTATGTTTTTGTCCCTTTCGTATTAAAAGTGTAACTATGAAGTGTGGTGTACATATAAGTACTTAAATATCCAAATGTCTTTCATTTCACTCTGGTTAAATACTTAAAAATCAGTCTAGAAGACATCATATAGAAAACAAGATATTCGTATGTGTATCTGTTTATCTAAACAAACATAAGATAAATGTTGGTGGCTTAATATTGAGTTTCTAGATTCATCTGGTTTTTAAAAATACTTATTTTTATTTTGAGCATGTGGTTGTTTGGGCTGCATGTGTGTCTTTGCGCTACAGGAATGCAGTGCCCACAGAGGCCATAAAAGGGAACTAGACCTCATGAAACTGGAGTTACAGATAGTTGTTAGCCAACATATGAGTACTGGGAACTGAACCTAGTTCTCTAGAAGAGCAGCCAGTGTGCTCTTAACTGCTGAACCATCTCTCCAGTCCCTTTATATTCATCACAGTGTCAGATATGGGGGTGATTAAAATATACCAAGAAGAAAAAGTATGTCACTGCTTTAGGGATTCCATTAAGAAATGTATTCGGTATTGACCGTGTACACTCTTGGGTTCCGCTTTTTCAACTATTGATTTTTTTTAAATGTGACTTATTAGGTTGCATACTTTTAGTATGTCAAGTGAAGTCATTTTTAAAAAGAAATACTGCCATCTTGTTTCATGAAATCATGGATTCAACATTTTTAAAGCAGTAAGTGTCACAAAAGAGAGTTCATTAAATCAAGTCAATGGAGCCGAATGAGAGCTATATGCAACTTTCTCTCCTGTATTTGGACTGCTACGACCTTTCTCAGGGAGAAGTAATGGCACTGTATTATAACCTTGGTGCTTGTAGGTTTTATATTTGGAAGGCCAAGTACAGGCAACAGTGAAGGGAATGGACCAGAAAGTCCCACTGGTAAAATCCATGCAGTTTAGCGTGTATCAGGCCAAGCTGCTTCTGGATTAATGCTATCCTAATTGTTTCCCCGTGACTCCCCCACTCCTATCTCTGTCTCTCTCTGTCTAATATCACACTTATGAAAATGAAGCTGTTGCCAACTTCTTGGGCCCATTTATATTATGAGCACAAGATGTGGAGATCTCATTTAGATGGATGGAGTTTTTAATAATTTTTACTTTCTAATAGTAAAGTATTTTATGTATGTACTCATAGTGCCTATGATCACACAATTTGACACTCAAAATAACAACAGCTATTCATTTTTACTTTCTAATAGTAAAGTATTTTATGTATGTACTCATAGTACCTATGATCACACAATTTGACACTCAAAATAACAACAGCTATTCATTTTAAACCTCGCACCACTGAAATAAGTCTGAGGAAACAAACTCAATGCCAATCATTTTAGTTAGTCACTTCTCACTAATGACAGAGATTCAGCAGAAGGATTCAAACACAGCCTTATGTGGTATACTGGAGTGCACTAGCTAGCCATAGCGTCTTCCCTGCTAAATATTAACTTACAACCATAAATAATTGTCTATGGAAGACATCGATGGCCAAACCATCAGCGTGAGCCAGAGTGAGACCAAGAGAGAGGCATGGAATTGATCCACCACACAGGCAAAGAGAGTCCAGTTATGCCCCTGTCCATTCAGTGTAAAACTTCTAATGATTGTACATTTGAGTTCTTGGAAAGAGGAGAAAGGGAAGAAAGTTCAGGTTTCACCTCAACAGCCTTTGATTGGGGCCCTTCAGCCTCTGTTACAAGTACAGTGTAGGGATCTATATAAGTTCTGCTCTTTGCCTTACGTCCTCTTATGTTCTATTTGTGTTCATGTGAGCTTCAGAGAGTGAGAACAGAACTTGTACTTGAGTTCAAATTTCATCACTTCCAAGCTGTGTGACTCAGAAAAAGGTATTTAGCATGTCTACACCTCAACTTCTTCATCTGTCAACTAAGAATAATGACTTGATTGACTGGAAAAAACAAACAAAACAAACCCCAAACACCTGCAACATCCTAGCAGCACTCAGGACACATTGCAGGTGCCAGTCGGTATATTCATCACCGACATAGAGAAAATGAAGAAGGACTCTTCGTCCATGGAAGCAATGGTACCCTTGCAAATTGCTGGACCTTTGTTATGTCCTTCCAATTAATTATTATTATTGTTAGCTACAGATATAAAAAGCCCACCCTAAGTTACACACATGGCATGCATTACCCCTGCAGTCTCATAAGCAGTTCTCTGAATGGGGCTCAGTTGTTTGAATGCAGCTGCTGAGTAATCTCAGCCCCTCGAGGAAAACCTTCTCACTATCACACATCCAGTGGGCATCAGAGCCCAGACTTCATCCAGCCTCCAGGACTCCAGATCCCAGTACCTGCCTGCTCCAATAAAGTTGCTATTCTTGGAATCTCATTCTCACTTCTTTCCTTTTATATATATATATAAATGTTTATTTTCAGGTCCTCAGACTGGGGAGCCTTACACCTGGGGGAAAAGCAATTGTGATTTTTTTGTGACAATCTCTTTCTCACCCCCACTTCAGGAGTGTAATCCAACATCAGCTGGAAGCTTCCTTTTAATATAGTGAATCAGCCTGCCTACACATTTTATTTTCCCTGAGGCATATTGCTGGGGAAAGTCTATTTCCGATTTTTACAAAATCAACATATGTTGAACCAACTGGCTGTTTTCATTTAAATCGACAGGAGCTGAAACGTGGAAATTATGGTTTTTTTTTTTTTACTTTTAACGTTGTCAGTGTATTTGAGGTAAAAATCTACGCTCTACATTTTTTTTTCATTTGTTTGGTGTGTGTGTGTGTGTGTGTGTGTGTGTGTGTGTGCGCGCATGTGTGTTTGTAATTGTGAGTGCATGTGACTTCCTGGGTGTGTGGGTGCCTGGAGGCCAGAGGCCAATGACAGTTGCCTTTTTCAATCACTTCCCCACACTATATTGTGACAGAGCATTTGGTTTCTTTGGTCTTCTATTTGTTTTGAGACAGGATTGTTTTGAGACACTATATAGCCATGGCTGGTCTGGGACTTGCTATGCAGACCAGGCTGGCCTTGAACTCACAGATAAGAATTAAGTTTTAGATAGTTTTATGGAAAGGCAATTCTAAAGTATAAAGACAGATTTAATATTATGTTACTTATAATCTTAAGCAATTATCATATGTATTACTTTCTTCATGGTTTTCTTTCTTTTCTTTTGGGCTGTGGGCTCAATAAAAATAAGAATATACGTTGTTCATCTTTGTACACTAGTTCTTAGTGTGCTACTTAGCACACATCAGGCACTCGACCTAAGGAACTAAATTGATTTGTGATAATATAATTGATTTCCTGAATTAAGCATGTTTTCCTTATATGTATGCAAAGTATTTGTATGTTTTGAAGTAGGAAACCTGTAATACTAGACTGGTTAATACATATATTACATCTCATGAATATCTCACTCCTTTAGTTCATTTTACATAGACATTGGACATTTACTAAAATGGTGTTATGTGGTGCATGGATGTTTCAATCAGCTCAACTGCACTGCTAAAATACTAAAAGCTGGGTGGTTTACCCAGCAGAAATGTATTTATCCACAGTTCTGGAGGCTGCGAGTCTGGCATCAGGGTGCCAACATGGTCAGAATAGAGTCAGATCTCTTCCTGGCTTGCCAGCATCTACCTTCTCTCAAGATTGAGAGGTAGCAAGCATTCTGGAATCTCCTTTCTTGAGAGACCAATCCCATCTGTAAGCCCCACCCACACCATTTCATTAAGATGTAATTGCCTCCCAAAGGCCTTCACCCTCAAAATACTATCATAGCAAATGAATTAAGCAGGACACAATTTATTCCATAATAATGAATATCTTCTATGCTTATGACAATATAGCTTAAAGCTGTTATTCATATAACAGTTGGATAAAGTGTTTTGCATAATTAATGTTTTAGGGAGCCAATTCCTGAAGCTTGTGTTTAAAAAAAAAATCATACTGTTGGGAGGATATTACTTTCCCAAGATGCATCTAACATTTGGTAGCACTTAATAGACATAATATTTACAACAGAGGAAGACACTGACCACAGAAAATGCGTGTGTTGAGGGGCCGGTGTATGTGGGAAGAGCTCAGAGTGTGGGTCTGAGCCAAGCTGAGTGCTGCTTGCTCTGTCACACACTTTCCCATCACATCTTCGTCGTGGTCCCTGGGGTGACCTCATCAGTCATTTCACAGGCAGATGGAGGTTCAGGGAAGGACAGTTATGTTCTCCAGATTCACACAGTAGATTAAAGATTGATTCAAATTAAGGTCTTCCTTATTCCATAAACAATAATGCTTTGGGACCTGTTCTATTACTGATGTAAAAAAGTCAACTACCTTCACATTTATGGAAATTATTTATTTTAACAAGGCCTCAGGATTCATAATTCTTTCTTAAGTCCAGAGATTTCAATAAAAAGCAGCCCTATAATCCTCAATGACTTGAAGTAAACACTTAAGGATCAGATTAAGACTTCTTCTTTTTTTTTTTTAAATTAGATCTCTGTTAACATTTACAGAGATTTGAGACTGTAAATCAATTTTACATGCAATGTATTCTACTGACCAAGATCATCATATTTATAGACTGACTACAGAATCTCGCTCCCTTCCTTTCTAGTGACAGATCTCCATTTTTGGGCAAAGAATGAATTTTTCCAGAAAATCCTTACTGTTTTGTTGATTTTTTTAAAACATTTCAGGGTGATCTGCTGTTTGTTCAGAATATTGCACAAGTATTCACTTAGCCTCTTCAGTGTGTAGATGTGCTGGGCTCAGTATCAGTTAAGAACACACATAGCATGGATCTGATCCTCCCTATTCAATAGGGAAAGCCAAAGAAACACATGTGATTCTAGTCCAATGGTAGAATAGAGAGACAAAGGGCTGTGTGAAATCTGGCTTGAGTACATAGGAACAGGCCGAGCAGCTCCCACCACCACCCTGAGCAAGCCAGAAGCCAAGGAAGAACCACACAGCAATGTAATTATAATGAAGAGAAGCAGGAAGAAGGGCAGGTTAAGAAGAGTGGTAGAGTAATAAGAGTCTCAAGATGACTCATCAAGAGAC
The DNA here is from genome assembly GCA_902168415.1 of Peromyscus melanophrys. NCBI lineage: Eukaryota > Metazoa > Chordata > Mammalia > Rodentia > Cricetidae > Peromyscus > Peromyscus melanophrys. Next base: position 20,658 of record CABHPR010141113.1, on the reverse strand, counting down.
TCAATAATAAGTCTCAAGATGTCACTGGAACATCCTATGACGGTGACAATTTTCCCTGTTCTTGTGGATAAGGAAGTGAGGCTTAAAGACATTCTATCACCTCCACAACGTGACCAGATTAATGAGAAAGGAAAACTGGAGTCAGATGAAATTATGTTTGGAGTTCTACTTCAGAAGAGGTGTTTTCCTATTATGTAGTTACACTTTTTATTTTTATTGGACTTCAGCAAAAGCAGAAGCAGACACCTCCATGCAAATCCATAGAATGGATCCATTTCATGCGACGTTTAGCATTCAGACACTTCTCTCAACAGTCCAACTTCTCTCCAAGTGACAGGAGCTACATGACTGACACACTGTGTCACCCCCAGCTGGTCTACTTACCAGAAGAAGAGTGAATGGAGAACACTTGTGAGCATCTGAGAAAAATACACTAGCATCATGACTTCCTAATTCAAAGTATTTAGTTACACATATTTAAACATAACAACCTTTGCTTTCTAAGCAACCCCTGTTCCTTTTCTAGTCCCTTTTAAATAATTTTTTTCTCCATCACAAGGATATTAAATCTTGATATAGTGTTCTTGGGATTTACATAGTTTAGGGTTTTGATGTTCAACTCTTTTGTAGGAGCCAGTAATGTTTTGATCATCCTGGATCTAGAACCTTCATGTTTGGGGTGTTAGATGCCCCCCATCTACTCTCTCTAGGCTCATATTGGCTACTAGATATGAACCTTGGAGAAGCCTTCAGAGGGGTCTGGAAGGCTCAGGAAAATCAGCCACTAAGGTCATCTGTGATCCCCATGAAAGACTGGGGTCAAAGATAACATAGCAAGGGTAGCTTCACTTGAAGATGATGGTTTTGTGCTAAATGGGGGAGGGAAGAAGGAGAACAAAAAAAGAACTCCAACAGGATGCTCCCTGATCTGGATCTTAGCTTCTTGCTCCCTTCTCCTTCTGATAAAATTATTTAATGTAACTCACTTCAAGGAGAAAAGATAATCAGGATTCTTCTTTTGCTAAAAAGCACCTTTGCAAACACAGCTGTCATGTCAAATTCACACAATATTATTTTGAGCAGCTACTTAGGTGACTCTCAATGCATTCATAAATGAGGTACTCTCAGCTGTGAAAGCCCGCATATCCTGGGTACAGGACATTGCCAGAGAATCAGATGCAAAAGTCATTGCAGTAATAGGTCCAGGTCTTCTTCCGGGGTCAGTGCATACCTACCCATTGATTTGTAAAAGCCCATTTATAGGCAAGTAATAGAGCCTTACACATCACTTCTGTTAGCCTCTTTATGGGATTTCTACTTGTCAAACATAGTAAGATTGCATACCACGAGTCTAATGACAGTTCATCTATATTTCTTGTGCTTTGCGTCTGCCATCTCTGTATGAAAATGCTTCAAATGTGATACCTCATTGATTCTTCACAGTACTCTATAAGGTATTTACTCTCCTCTTACATGCATTTGAAAATGCACTTAGCTTTTGTAAATAATAAGCCAGATTCACACACTGGCTAAGAAAAACCCAGTCTCTGAGAGAAGTTCATCTGTCATCATTTCCCAGCTTAAACTCTGACGTCCGTCTGTCCAGGGGATCTCCTCATATAGTTTGCATTTAAGGTAAAGTCTCTCTTCCTGATAAGATTTGGAAGCTGTACACAGTCCCCCTCCTTTCATGCTGTTTGTCAACTAGACTTTGATCTTGGTAACAAAAGGTGGCATTGGTTGTGACATGACCTCAGTGCCCTCTGCATTTGACACATTGCTGGGTCGTAACCTGATCATCTGTGCAATTGTAAAGATTATTCGTTTTTAAAAGAGTCTGAAGTCTAACTATAAAAGTGAAGCAGGAGTAGTGAAAGATATAAAAAGCACTCACACACATATTCCTTCAATTTCCATGAACATGAGCAATAAAAATGGAGCTACCACATCCAACCTACAGGTAGATACTCTCCTCGTACAATGGGTTTTAACAAGCAATATTCTAAATATGTAAGAACATTCTCAATTCAAAAAGACCGAGGTCAAATGTCTAGAAATGCCCTAGCCAATAAGAAACTTTCATATTCAGTATGTAAAATTATCTTTCAAAATGTATCTCTCCTGTGAGCCTTTGAATCTAACTGGTAACATAAACGAAAATCACCCTTGATAAAGTTTGTTTAATACAGTGATCTGAGATAGGTTCTTCTGTTCTCTGATTTATAAAAGCTAAGGACTAGTGTTCCAACCTGAGCTTTAGAGAAGCAGAAAGTGTAGGTTAAATAATACGATCATAGAAATATGTAGGGAGAAGAGTTAGAAAAATTATTAGAAAAAAGGGGAAATGTATAAAAATGAATATTTCAAAGGTGCTAGAATATTTTAAATTCAGTTCAGAAAGATTAGATTTTTAGTTGCATTGTGCTTTGATGTTTTTAAATGAAAGTATTCTTTTAAATGCTGCTTGCTCATCTTCAAGGATGGATGTAATTCAACTAAATCTTGTATTAGAGACTTATGCATTTTTCACTCACTGATAGGATCAAAAACATCTTACTCATGTCAGAAGAAGACACATGGAGGCCATTCTTCTGGTGCCATCCTAGAGTCATGTGTTCTCGCCTTATTACAATTTCAGTCCAAGCAATAGCTGGAGTAGTGTGTCTGAATGAAGATTAAATACCGACTACAGGAATTCTAGAATCTATTTTATTTTCACGAATAGTAACTTCAGGTGTCTTATTATCCAAATGAAAATGAGGACTTGGGGAACAAAGAGGATGACACATTTGATAATATTCAAGATACATACCCCTCCTCTAGGCTCCCAAAGGACTCGAGTTGTCATAGATTTTAAGACTGTGGTGTGTGTCTTTTCCATGGGCTACATCCTTGGGTGCATCTCCCTTGCTGTGTGGTTCTCAGTGGGGATGTGAAGACACAGGGGAGGATTTAATCCAGAGCCTAGATGAAAGTCAGCAGGGCATAGCAGGCCTACTGATTACAGTCTGGAATTGCTTAGAATAGTTTGGACTGGTCTTTTATGGAAGAGTTGAACCTATTTTTAAAAAGTAATGCTATGGGAACCACGTTTTATTATTACTTTTCCAAATATAGTCATTGTTTTAGCATTTTTAGTTGGGTGGACTAAAGACAGCAAATATGGCTTAGCACCAAAGGGCCTGGGATCTATAACCACTTTAGCTCAGAAAATCATTAAGCCTCAGTTTCTGCATCTTTTACAAAATATAGGTGATCGTGGTATTTATCTCACGTGGTTGTTGGGTACATTAAATAGATTACACGTGTAAAGTAATTCTAAGAGTGACTGCCACATCACAAGTACCCGTTATGTTTTATCTTTTAATGTGTGCCAAATGAGCATTCCTGGATTAAACACAAAGAACGCATAGAGTTGATATTTGTCGTGTAGCCTGTGTGGTGTCTGTATTGGGCATTAGGAAGGATACAGAGAGATGCGCCTTTTCCGTTTCGAAGGGTTGGCAATAGAAGTATACGAAAAAAGCAAAGGAAAGGGCCCCATGACCTCTAAAAGAAGGAGATCAATGTGTGGTCACCAGAGAGGATGCAGCAAATGTTAAAGTTGAACCAAGCTTAGAAAAACAAATGCAATTTAGAAATACCATCTTAAAATTTAAACCTGCAAGTGTCATCCCATGTGCAAACTTTTTCCATGTGCCTGTTTTTAAAAGTGATTTTTTTTAAAATTAATGCTTCTGATGTCTGTGTTCCTTTCTACCCTTATAAAATCAGAATATCTAAAAAAAAAAAAGTGATAAAGCTAGGGAACCTGCATTTACAGGGGGGTCCAGTGGCTTTTTAATCAATCAAGCAACAGAATTTCTACCCCAAATTAGTTTAGGTGTGTGAAATTCAGCGCAGACACTCTTTACCATGAACTCTGAGAAACAGAAACAACTTTCTTTAGCGCCTGGCTTAGCACTTGCTCTTCTCTGAAGAGGCCTCCCTTCACTGGTCAGTGTTTATCTTTCTACTGTTCTCTGGTTGACAACGTCCCTGAATACAATGATGCTGTAGTGCTCAGTGCACTGGGTTCTAACTGTTCGGCTTTATCCCGCTACACCAATTAAACTTTCACTTTATCTCTTTTTGTTGCCACTTGGAGGTTAGTTACTGGTCAATAAATCAGTTGATCTTGAAATTTTAAGGACTTTGTGGTCATCCAAGGTATCTTTGTTTAAAAAGCTGACTTCTTGGACAGACAGAGTGTTTGGATACCTGCAGTTCTAGCACTCTGGAGGTCAAGAAGGAAGGATCTCTTAAGCCTAGGCCAAAAGTGACCTGGGTAACACTGCAGGATTCTGCTTCAAACAAACAATCAAGAGCAGCAAATGGGATTTCAAACCTGGGTGTGGTAGTACAAGTCAGTAATTCTAGTATTTGGGAGATGAACAATAGAGGGTCAGGGGTTAGAGACCAGACTGGGCTAAATTGCCTCAACAGTCCATGCCCAAAAACAGTAGATTCCATTCCTCAGGCACTCCGAATTCATACTTAAAATGGTCATCCGTAATGGTAGAATTTAAGTGTTATGCCACCTTTCTAAATCTTAAAAATGAAAATTAAGACATATGTCACAGAATTAAAGAAATAGATTAAAAGTAGAGAGGTAACATTTATAGAAAATAATGAGATGACTACTGATTTTTCTATTCTGGACCCTGTCTGGGAAAAGCTATAAAAAATTAAGAACAGGTAGATATGACAGAAAGAAATCAGGATGGCTCTTGAGATACAGTCACAGCACTGAGTTGAATGCTATTCATTGTACAGAGTTGTTGGGTGGCAGACTTTTGCTGGGGAGGCATGAACAAATGTTTACTCACCCAGAGAGGCAACCAAGGACAGACCAGTATAAAAACATCGTCAAAGTTGAGCTTGGTGAACTAGTGCATGTTACTGGAGTTGCTTACAGGAGCAGAAATGACTCCAAGACAACCGCATCACTATTTTGCCCATCCCAGCACAAGTGACATCTTATCAAAACTGACAATCTGAAGCACACTGTACAGCCTACAGGCAGCTCAACCAGTAGGAGGACATCCTTTCCATGTAGCACAGTCAATCAGAGCCTCTCCTGGAAAGCTCTGTTAGTCTTTATTGCTCTGGGCAATTGACAGGTCTTTGCGTCTTCCAGGTGGCTGGGCTTGTCTGAGGGACTTCTTTGAAGCTTGACTTGTCTGAGAATAATTAGTCAGTCTTTGCTGTTTATAACATTTGGAGAAAGGAGTGGCCTATTGAGTCTGTTAAGTTTCAGGGACTTCTGAAGCTGTTTTGAGTTGTTTACTTCCTGTCTTCCTGCGCTTTTCTGCAGGGTAGAAATTTCAGAGGAAATTGCCACACAACAAAGGTGGAAATTTGGGAATTTTGAAAGAGGGGAACAGATAATAATGGAACCTCCAATAGTCTTCATGGAGAACAGAAGGAGTTAGATTAGATGGTCTCTAAAATCTGTTTTAGAACTGAAATGATACAGTGCTATCTCATTCTATAAAAGTATGTAGACAATGACTTGTACTGAAATCTTATTGACTTCATGTGTTAAAACTTTCTACTTAAATTATATTGTAAATTCATTAATAAATTATTTCACATAATACATAGGAGATTATATATATGAAATGGTAACTGTACCTAGGAAGTAGTGAGATCCTGTTGTTACCTGTCCTGGAATTTGAAACTTGTTGGTAAACCACAGTCACTATTAAATATCTAAACATACAGTTGAATAACACAGTGGAAGCTGAGCTAATCAGCATTCCATATTCATTCCTTACCAATTCCTTTGTTATTGTCTACTTGTCTACGCACTTGAGGTCACTTAGCTCATTGTACGTCTAATCCAGTAGTGAAGTCCCTATTTCTCATCTCTTTCCAAGGCTGTATATAATTCCTCACTTTGGTAGCTTGAAATTAGACAGAGTGGTAGTTGATACACCATGGAAGCCACTGATAAACTATGAAAATCAGGGCTCTTTTCTCCTTTGGAGAGCCAAGGGTTAATCATAAGCGTTTACCATTGAGTCACGTCAAATATACAGAAAGATCTCATTGTTGTGGGGGTTATTAGCTGACTCGAGTTGTACTCTTTATAATGTTCTCATCCCTGTTCAGCATCAAGCACCTTCCATATCTTTTCCTATGAGACCAGATCCAAGAGAAAGTTCCACAAGTGACTGCTTAGGTATGAGAATGGAGAGCAGCTGCTCTATTATCCCTCAATTTTTGTTCCTTTACAAACTAGCTTTCACCCTTCCCAAGAAACACCTTCTTTGTGTTCCCCAGGAGAGTCACCGCTTCTTTGAATTATACACACACGTCATTTAATATCTCAATATAAAATATAGGATCTACAAATGAGAGAAAAGAAAGTCATATTTGTCTTTTGGAGTCTTCTTTCTTTTTTCTTAGTTTATTGATCTCCATTTTCATCTATCGTTCCTGGAAGTAATATAATTTCCTTCTTTAGGGCTAAATAAAACTCTGTTATACATGCATTCTTATCAATTTTTCTATGGATAGATATCTAGACTGATTCTATAATTTGGTTATTGTGAATAGAGTTGCTACAAACATATAAGTATCTCTGTGATATGGTTACTTGAAGTCTTTTGGACATTTATATCCAAGGGTTGTATAATTGAGTTATATGGTCAGTTTTTTTTTTATTTTACAATACCATTCAGTTCTACATATCAGCCACGGATTCCCTTGTTCTCCCCCCTCCCGCTCCCCTCCCCTTCCCCCCAGCCCACCCCCCATTCCCACCTCCTCCAGGGCAAAGCCTCCCCCAAGGACTGAGATCAACCTGGTAGACTCAGTCCAGGCAGGGCCAGTCCCCTCCTCTCAGGCTGAGGCAAGCGACCCTGCATAAGCCCCAGGTTTCAAACAGCCAATTCATGCACTGAGCACAGGACCCGGTCCCACTGCCTGGATGCCTCCCAGACAGATCAAGCCAATCAACTGTCTCACCCATTCAGATGACCAACTGGATCATGGTCTATTTTTTTATTTTTAAAGGATTTCTTTGTGTTTTTATTTTATATGGATGAGTGTTTGCCTGTGTGTATATGTGTTCCTTATACATATCTGGTACCTGAGGATACCAGAAAAGAATGTCAGATCCTCTGACACTGGAGTTACAAATTGTGAGCTGCTATGTGGGTGCTGGGAGCTGAACCTTGGTTCTCTGAAAGATCAGTGAGTGCTCTTAGCTGCTGACTGAGCCATCTATCTAGCCACTTATTTTTCGTTTTATTGAAGATCCCATGAACCAATTTCCATGGTGGCTAGAAATCTATATTTCCATCCTAGTGTATGATGGCATTCACAGCTCTACTCCCACATAATCACCAGCATTTTTGTCTGTCTGTCCGTTTAATGATAGCAGTTCTGACTATGTTGTGCTGGAATCTCAGTGGAGTTTTAATTTGCATTTCCTTGATGGTTAAGGACATTGAACATTTTTTTTTCACGTTTATTGCCCATTTGTACTTTATCTTGTGGGAACTATATGTTTGGTTCATTACCTTATTTATTGATGAAACTGTGTTCTTGGTATCTAGGTTTTGAGTTCTGTATATATACCTAGGCAGGCATTAATCATCTGCCAGATGTACAGAGAGCAAGGATTTTCTCCTGTTCTCCTTTGCTGTGCAGAAGGATTTTCTATATTTTTTAACTTCATGCAAACAAATTGTCAGTGTTTTGGGGTTATTTTATTAGCTCTCAGAGCCCTTTGGTGAACATCATTGGCTATGTATAGATCTTGAAGCATCTCCCCTGTTTTCTTCTAATGGTTTTTGATATGGGCCAGGGGGCAATATGCTCAAAGTGCATGGTATAACCATGTATACTTCTTGGAAATGCATTTGTGAAATGTGTTACTATGAACAGTGAATATAATCTAATAAAAAAAACATTTCCCACCAAAGTGTGATGAGCATGCCTCTTTTATCATCTTATATAGCTTTTCATATTTCTAGAATTTTAAATGTACTTTAAATCTTCCTAGAATGCCATGGGTAAAGAAGAGAACAGTTTATTTCTTTGCATAAACTCATACCTCATCACAGTGAACATAAAATAGGTGTTGGGTCAAACACAATCTCAAGACCTTCCTATCAATCAGCCTTCCAAGGAAACACTCCTCCGAGCTTGTAACTCTTGAGGAAAAGCCAAAGAACCTGCCCCTATTGTGAGCACTGCTGAAAACAAATTGGGATCTTGTTACATTATGTTCTTGGGAATAGCAACTGGCAAAACATTCTTCAGGAATTTAACAACTTTTCAATTATACCTTAGAGACGTCTAAGCTTTACTTAAGTAGCTGTTAATGTACCAAAGGATTCTGAGAGCTTCTCTTTCTTTGTCTTAAAAGTTAAGGAAAGTATTCTCCAGCCAAGGATAGAGTTTCAAAAATGGTGAAATACCTTTGTTTCAAATGGACATAATTAAAATGTAACATATTATTTCAACTGAACTTTAACTAGATATAGAGTAGGGAATCAAAGTCTTTGAAGTCAACATAGAAATTCTTACTAGGAAATGAAAGGAAATGGGATGTCCAGAAGCATGAGAATAATCTGAATGCCAGCCCAGAGATGTTGACACCCCATGAGAAAATTAGATTGAGAATGGAGATTGTAACAGTAGATTGGTAACTCTCAACTTCAGAGAGTGTGCTGAAATAGAGTATGTTGTGGAGATGACCACAGGGCTCACTTTTGTTTCTATGACTGATGCACTATTGATTGCCTATTGATTTAGGAACAGTCATTGAGAATTGCACCGATTTTGTCTGCTGGAAAATGAACTGTGAAAGTAGGCGTGTAGGAGGACCAGATGAGTCCATGCATGGGAAGTGTTTCGTACAAATGATACTTACTAGTAATGGAATGGAATGTCTAGAGCATGAAAATAATTTGTCATTTAGTGTTTAAGAGTTAAACACATGGCTGGCCATACCACCAATTTCTTGTTGTTACATTTGTTAAGTGATTATGTGGACTATGTGGAATGGAAATAAACTGGAGTATTTCTGGTCACTACAGCTATTAGATGCCTTCAATATCATTCTGATGCCAACACACATCTGAAGTGCTGTTTTCAATTTAATATAATCTTGGATGTTCAATGCCTGTCCTAATACATTTTCAAAGCTTCTTATCACATATATAAATAGGTTATTTAAACATTTTATTTTTCCAAAAGAGTTACTTAATTTTATTACATCAGAAATGTTGAATGTTGTTCTAGAATTCTCTCTCTCTCTCTCTCTCTCTCTCTCTCTCTCTCTCTCTCTCTCT
>CABHPR010141113.1:0-11298 GCA_902168415.1 Peromyscus melanophrys | reverse complement strand
TCTCTCTCTCTCTCTCTCTCTCTCTCTCTCTCTCTCTCTCTCTCTCTCTCTCTCTCTCTTTTAACCTTGCACGTGGAATCCCATCCTTACTTTCTTTACAAACAAATGGTATTTATAAGAACTTGCAGCAGAATGTCAGTGACTCATAATACAAAGAAGCTAATTCCCATGGGATCTGCAGCAGCTCAGCTCTTCCCTGGCATCTCAGGTTCTTGGAGCAGGGGAAATGCTTTCATCTCTGAGAATACAAATAAATGCATGTCCTCTACCAGGAACCTAGGCAATTATTCCAGGCCATGCTAATTGAGATGGGCTGGATGGCCATGAATTAGATGAAGGCTTGATGGGAAGAAGGCAGCAAAATAAGAAAATCTGCTAGGGTTGATTAATTTGAACCCACTGAGAGAGAAAAGATACAAGAGTGCATTTTCTTCTGGCTCCGGAGCAGTGACACGTCATTTATGCTTGGCACTAAGCTTAATGAGAACAAAGATAAAAGGTTTTATTTCTGAGGGAGAAGACTTCTCCTCACCCTCTCTTCCTGTGCGAAGTCTTTTCACAATGCTCATGCTAATAAGCTCGCATCCATGATAGTCTTTCATGAACCCTGTGTGTAAGAGTGTCAAACAGTCACCGCGTCATGTACTTTCTAGTGTGTGTTTTGTGGGCACCCAGTTTTGAGTACCTCTGTGTTAGAATGAGTAACTTAAAAAAAAAAAAGTAAGGTTTATTCTCCAAGGAAGAATTACATGATTATTTGTATTATAAAATTATCAGTTATGAAAAACATGTAAAAGCCAATTATTTGTGATTTTTTTTTAAAAAAAATCAAAGTAACTCTTTATTTTGCCTGGAGGTCAATGTGTTGAAAATGCAAAACCAAATATTTTCCTACATTTTAATAAAGTCATGAAGACAATACAATATTTGTATTTGGAAGTGATCCAATGAGTGTTTCCTTACTGGATTCATTCTAAGATTACATAAACATTTAAATATAAAATATGATATTCTTTATAGGACACAGAATGTGATTTGACAGCATTCAAAAATTACAATGCATTAGATTGGTCCTTTTAACAGATGTATACTAGCAACAGTACATCGCCCAATCTAAATAACTTGAAAATGATTTTTAGCTCAGTTTACTGATGCAAAATGAATGAATAAGCAAATGGCCCTAAGTTTGTGTTTGTTAATCTGTTGCACCAAGTACAAATTAAGTGCTTTATATAGCAAACAAGACAAACCCTTTAGGTAGTTACTACTGTTAATAGTTACAGTTTGTAGGTGAAGGGGTGGAGGCATAAGACGGTTAAGCTTTTTTCCCAAGAATACACAATCTACTAAGTACCATGCATATAGATTTTCAATAGGAATTCATTAAAATATGAATTAAGCCATGGTGAACAGATCTAGTCGTGGTCCACTAGGTTATTTCGGTGATCTTACAGGCAGAGCGAAGGCCGAAGCTTAAGCTATCCTTCCATTTAATGGATATTGGATGCTGAGGAAAGCTAGAATGCCTGCCAAATGCCTAATAAATCCTTTGACTTGTCAGCAGCGCCTCTCCTATGTAGCCTCTTTCAAAAGTGCTGTATTAATTAAAAAAGGAGCAATGAAAATGCTGCTCGATATTCGTAACTCTATTAAGCTGGTGTGATTTAAGTAATTGCTTAGGAGCTGTTGATTCATCTTCACTTGCTTTATTGTGCTCCATTTATCCCACAGGCTCTCAGTCACCCTCCAATGGTCATGTGATTAGTAAAACCAATGTTTATCAGATTTGCCTTTTATATATTTTTGAAAATATAGCTAAACTAACAATACAAAAAATAATATTTTTTACCGTAATAGACAATATCTAAAGATACAAATGATATAAGAATTCAAAGATTAACCACACATGCAGTCCATTAGAATCAAATTTTCATCTTACCGTATTTATTACACATATTTAAAAAAGTTTTAAAATTCTTATTCTACATTGCTATCCCATGTCTCAAATACAATTATCTACTCTCATATGTACTATATTCCATGCTTTATTCATTTTATAAGCCCACAAAACTACATGATTTTTATATGGCTATAAACTTTACATAAATCACAAATCATGCATGTTCTATTTTGGAGTGTGCATGTTTTTCTTTACTCAATAGTTTTTATTTTACCTCAATGTAGGACTAGATGTTATTATCCTGTGAGTAATAATTTTGATGATTTTAAACTGTTTGGCATCCAAATAGTATCTGGAATGCCAATAAAGGCAGGAGAATTTCTATTTCCCTCAGTGACATCTTAAGCACACAGAATTGTGTACTCATGAATATCTGTGAAATAAATAAACAAACAAACAATTTATTAGTGACATGAACAACCTTGTCATGTCTTCTCCTGAACATTTGCAGAGTGTCTTTTAGGTACATGGCTAGAATTGAAACTGTTAAGCAGTGATGCAAACAGGATTATCAGTTTTCCTAATAGCTAATCCACAATGCTCCACAATGTACATTGCAGTTTATTTTCTCACAGCATGTGACAATTGCCTGTTCATTACATATATGCAACTTGCTTTTATTAGATCTGATTTTTTGCCCCTGTGTTAGATGAGATAATTATCTCTCCATTGTAATTATCTATCCAGTCAATAATCTACCTTTCCTAACCTTCAGCAATGTTTCCTGTGTCCTAAAATGCTTACTAAGCATTAGTTCTTTACTGCTGTGACTTCTTGCATCCAGTTCCAACAGTTCCATTTGACTTCATTTTAATCCTATCAAAATCCTACAGCAGATACTTATGTCACAGAAATACTAATCAGCGGACCTCAGCATCCATGACAATTTAAAGTCTAGATGATTTGCAAAGTTAGCCATCAAGTGTCCCAGTGTTATGATAAAAATATTAACACAGAACTATTCACTCAAGAGCTCTTAAAAATTTTTCATACTTGACACTTTGTCTGTAGTAATTGTAATTAAATGGAGATTACGAGTGCCATGTCTCTGAAAATTGGCCATCTTGTTCATTTGTCACATTTAAGGCATAAATCTGCCTTCTAGTTTTGATAATTGTGAAGTTAATCTCATGTGCCTCGTTGTTAGAGTTCAAGTTGACTATATATCACAGAGCTGTTATGTGTTTTAAAACAGCTCTAAATTCACTGGATGGGGGAATGTCTGTTGTATTTGTGGAGACTAAATTCATTATGCTAATAGCCATATTATACATTCTTGGCAAGATGGAAAACATAAAGAACTTCAAATTTCCATAAGAACTTTACCGCAAAATTACAAAGGTTAATTTATCTCTACCTTTCTATTAATGTATTACATGGTATGTGTAAAGAGCTAAGAACAGACGGTAGACAGAATAGATATTTAGGAGAATAAAAGTAGAGAAAGACTATAGGCCTGTAGAAATGAGATGACTGTGGTGGGGAGAGATGAAGCTGGACAAACAGATGGATTTTTCTTTACCTATGGGTTGTGTGAAGATAACTTAGCTGGGTGTTATTGGAACCGTCGGATGCCCGTTTATACCTGTATTAGTTAGTTACTTTTCTTGCTGCTGTGACAAAAGCAACTAAAGAAAGAAGAGTTCCTTTCAGCTTACAGTCTGAGGGTATGGTCCATCCTGGTAGTCATGGCAACAAGAGTGTGAGGCAGCTGTCACCACATCTTCTGGTGAGACGCAGAAGGCCATGAATCCTGGTGTTTAGCTTTCTTTCTCCTTTTATTTAGTACTGGACCCCAGCCTATGGGATGCTATTGCCCACACTGACGGTGGTTCTTCTTGCCTCTATTAACCCAATTTAAAAAAACTACCCTAAAAAAAATGTACCCAGAGGTACATTCACATAGCTCTTCTAAACCCAGTGAAGTTGGCAGTGACGATAGCAATCTCAATACTCTAAAAGAATTAGAAAACATTTTTTTTAATATGGACTGAATTCTGTCAAAACAGGGCCAAGAACCAGCAGTCAAATGTGTAGCCACTGGGGGAACCTTTAAAAACTCCTGAAGGAAACGCACTTGGTTTTGAGAATGTAATTGCCAAAAGAAATTGCATTCAAATATGAGAGCTAATGAAACAGTGCATGGATAAGTAAAGCCCACAAATAATCATGAGTGCTTTTGAGTGTTTACTTTTCCTTACCAAAGACAATTTCATAAGAATTGCTAATGGATAAAATCTGAACATTATATAAGCTTTATTCGTATTTTCCTCAACTGTTTTTCCGGGTTGAGCTATCAAAAAGAATTAATGTACCCACAATATATCAAAGAAGAGAGATTACAGTTTGTTTGGTGATGTTCTATCATTTAACTTGCTGGGATAACACAATTGTGACAGTGGTGAGGACCTAAGAAACTCTTAGGTAGAAGCTAGAAAGCGATGGCAGAACTGTAGCAGATGATTAAGACTGTGTCCAACAGTGATTCCCTACCAGCTTTTGGTCAGAGCCTCCACCACGGCAACTCAACAGACTGGGTAGGGGAGAAGCAAACAAATCAAAGGGAGTGGAGAGAGCAGAAGAAAGTATGGCGAAAGAACAGAAAGATTGTGCAACAGGAGAATGTTATTTCCAGCCTGGCTAAATAAATGAATGGACATCTTAGTTACTTGATTTTTAAAAGAGGCCAAATGCTTTCAGGGTAAAGAGATTGAAGAGCTGATACTGAGGGCAATTATATGAGTTCTTGAGACAGAACTTAGATTTCTTATCAACAAAAATTTCCTGGGAGAATGATGTGTCAGAGTGTGGAAAATTTCCAATGTGCTTGTAAGAATTCCCTGAAGACATATGAAAGTTGCTAAGACTTTAATAGGAAGTATTCCATGTAAGGGAGATTTCCATACTGAAGAAATGTAACAGTGGAGTTGTGTGTCTCCACCTGCAACTCCAAATCAACAGGATGCTCCATAACTCTCTGATATATATGGAATTGCAAATTCATAACAATTAGTTAATATGCTCTGGTTTGGAATCTCTTCTGTGAGCAAGGATTATTCTATTATTTCAACTTTCTATGTGTTATTTTCTTGATTGCCTTTAAATATATAGAGACTGTGTTATCAGTTAATTGTCACCCTCAATTATAAAACAAGATATGTTCCCACCACATGCCAGGGTTCATTGTTATTGGAGAATCAGGGTTTTCTTTTGTGGGTTCTTGGCCTAGTTGCAAAAAGACTTTAAAGACAGACTCAGAAAGAAGATCAAGGACCATTTTATGAGTGTTTGGAAGAAAAACAGCAGGGTAGGCACAGTATTAAATCCAGAAGATTCTTGGGAGAAGGGAGACAGAGAGGAAACACTTTGAAAAGCCATGCCTTTTGAGTTCCGGTCAACAGTGGTATGCCACAGGCAGCTGGAGGGGATGATTTTCAGAGACACAGTGAGAAAGCCCAGGGTATTAAGGAAAGGATTCTTATGATTTGGGATCCAAAGAAGAGGCAGAAAAGGAAAAGCTATAGTTTGGAGTTAAAACTCAGGAAAGCAGGCAGGCTCAGCAAAGTAGACCTATGAACGATCACCCCAAAGAGAGGCTCCCAAGATTGTCAGTACATTATCTTATTAAGGGGGTAATTAATCCTCCCAGCTCCTTAGTATATCTGCAGGCAAATCAGCTTTCTTGAAGGATGGCCTCCAGGTCAGGTGACTGACAAGCCCAGTTAGAAGAGTCAAAAGTGTGTTTGTAATGTTCTGATAATTGGCAGCGGGGGTGGGGGTGTTGGGGCAGGGGTAGATCTGAATATCGTGTTTCCAATCAGGTCAGAAATATAATTTATATTCCATTCTTCTGACTAAAAGTAAGGAGCTTTCCCCTAACAACCCTCAAAAAAGCCCTAATAAGTCTACTTTTTCATATAGTTAATGGGAGGTAGGTCCCAACGTGGAAAGAGTATACCCTTGATGGCCCCCATGCTTGCCAATGCCTGTCTAGCTGTTTAATAAAGTCACTGCTCTGTACATGGTAGGTGTTGGTTAACCCATTACCTTACAACACATTTAAAGTGATATATATGACTTTTAAGTATCAAAATAGAACAAAAACACTAATGAAAAATTTTGCATTATCTCAAGTCAGCATTAGAATTACATAAATGGAGGGGGCTTTGTTTCCATGGTTAATTATGGTATGGCAGTAACAGGACTTAAGGTAGCAATTCTGATACCTATGAAATATATCAGACTTGATCCTAGTACTTCATTTATACTGTTGACATTAAGTTAAATATTATCTTTTGGTAATTTTAGGTTAGGTGTATGTTTTCTGCGATAAAAGCATGAGTATGATTACCTTACAAATGAGCTTTGGAGGATGAGGATGCAGTAGACATTCTCGCTGAATTATAGAGAGTACTGGAGTTCTGGTGTTTGCACGTGTCCTCACATTTCATTCTGAATAAAGGGGGATTCTCTGCCTGTTTAGTCTTCAGGAACGTTGGTGTATTACTGTAACTGTTATTACTGTTTTTGTAGTCCAGTGGGTCAAATCCAGGGCCTTGCACGTCCCAGGCAAATGCTCTAATGACCGAACACTCACTCTAACCCCTAGCATGCTTGAAATGAAGAACTTCTTATTCTCCTGGCCCCCATCCAAGGTAGAATCTCTTCTTGCACTTAGCAGTTAAACTAGGTCTCATCTCATACACAAAAATCAGCTGACAATTGGACTCTTTTATAGAATGGTCTCTCCTCATCATTCATTCAAACCTCGAATTGAATTCTTCCACTTCCCTGGGTCCTGCACCAGCACAGCTCTGCTTTCATTATGTAATTACTTATAAATTGGGGGCATCTTCACACGCACACATTTACTGTGACATCCAGGAACAGAAGCACTCAGGAAAGGCAATCTATCCCCTTTTCCTCACAATCCCAAGAGTACCAACACCATGCTGAGAAAAAAATGACTAACCGGCTACAGTAATGAGCAACCTTCTTACCCTGTCTCCCTTCCCAGCCAACTCCCTTTGGTGGTCTCCCACAGAGCTCTTGCTAAGCTAAAGGAGTCTTGGATTTGCACTCTCTTTATGCAGTATTATTACTTATTTATTCTTGGAAAAGGTGACGTTAGGGTCCAAGCTAACTTCCTCTTTCCTGCACATCTCTAGTGATCGTCTATTTGCAGCTTCTTTCAAGGCTTCTGCTTCATCTCTGACACTCCCTCCCCCGCCCCCAGCAGAGGATGAGAGGAAATGGCAATATTTACACAGAGATGGAGAGCCTGGGCACTTGAGTCCTGAGGCAGGATCTGGCCTAATGGTTCTGATCAGCTGCACCCAGGTTTTTCAACACAAGCTGTCAGAAAGCAAGTGTATCTGCAGAGCAGCTTCCACAGTAGTGTCCATTTCCTGCTGCTCCCTGCTGTGTGCCTAGCTCTTTGGAAACTTCTAAATGGGGGTAGCAAGCTCTTGGCACCCGTGGCCCTTCCCTCAGCTGAATTAAGTGTTTTTTTCTGGGAAGATTAGATTATTTTTAACAAACTTTATTTTAATATAAAACCACCCAGGACGAGTGCTAAGGAGGCTCTCAGTGGTGAAGTCACTACAGAGAATGGGTTACAGTAAAGGAGAGGACATTCTGACAGGGTTCAGTGTTGTTTAGCAGAATTGTTGGGATTTCTGTGCTTAGCTGAAAGTGGAGTTCTTTTCTTCATTTCTTAAAATGAATTTCTCTTCTTCAATCTGCTAGGAGAAAGGGGAGCCTGAAAAGCTCTGCTCCTGTGTGTTTTCTACCTAGGTCGTTAAAAGCAAGCGATGCTTGCAACCTCTTGGAACACTTCTTCATGTATTACATGATGAACAGAGGATCGACAAATAACTGCTCTTGCCTAAAATGTTAGTATTCTATTGTCAAATCCATAGCTTCCCATCACTGGTTCTGCTGAAAATATATTTGGGAGTCAGGAGGAACAGCTTTGCTTAAGAAAAATGTACTGGATGAAGAATGGATTCTTTTAAAGCCAAAGGTCTTGACTTTACTCAGGGTGACTTTTATGTCCTAGGAAGAAGTAGGACATTCATCAGTTTGGGCTTGGGTAATTCTTCTCTCGTCAAGATTAGTCATTTAGTTTTGAATTAGTCATTGTAAGTAGACAAAGCCAAGCCAATCCCCCCATAGTTATCAGATCCTTTCTGGTGAATAATATAAGCTAGCTAAGCATAAGATGAGAAGCTACCCAATTCTGTTATCCCACAAGCCAGTCATCGTATGGAATGTGGTAGTGAAAACACATTTTGAAATGGATTCTGGTAAGCTGCAAACTATTCTTATCAAGTAGGCACGGTCACCCTACTTGTTCTTACAAGTTCCAAAATGTGTGAACTGTTGGTCCCCTAGAGAATACCCTAAGGGTCTTACGTTGTATGATATTTTGTTTGTGTTCTGACAAATAAAGCTTGCCTGGAGATCAGAGAGCAGAGCTAGCCACTAGTTCAAGATAGAGGCCAAGCAGTGGTAGCACACACCTCTAATCCCAGCACTTGGGAGGAGGAAGCAGGAAGATCAGGAGTTCAAGGCCACCCTGGGCTACACGGCATTGATCCAGTCTAAAAGAGAAACAGCCTGGTGGTGGTGGTGGTGGTGGTGGTGGTGGTGGTGGTGGTGGTGGTGGTGGTGCACACCTTCGATCCCATGGGAAGCTCAAGCTTTTAATCCCAGCACTAGGGAGGTGGAGACAGGAATATAAGGCAGGTGGAGACAGGATCTCACGCATTCAGTCTGAGGATTTGTAGAGAGAAGTTACACATTCAGTCTGAGATTTCGAAGAGGTAAGAAGTGCCTGGCTGCTCTGCTTCTCTGATCTTTCAGGCAAGCTTTATTTGTCAGAACACAAACAAAATATCATATAAAACTCTTGCATGGAAAATACATGCCATGCTGTTGTGGCAATGTTCTTGAGACAGAAATAGCTACAGAATCTGGTGACACATAAGACCCTCTTGGAGCCTCAGGTTTGGAGTACTTTTTAGATTTCTTTTTTCCTATTCATGGGCTCTAAAGGTCAAAATTAATAAACACGTCTTGAGTAACACTTAATTCATCCATAAAATTCTTTTTAACAATGGTTATGCCAATTAACATTTTTGGTGGAATAAAGCAGTAGTTAATACCACATGTAAATAGAGGTATTTAGAGTCTGGGCCCTACATTAAGGTAGTTCTCATATTTTTTGTTTTTGTTTTTGTTTTTCAAGACAGGGTTTCTCTGTGTAGTTTTGGTTCTTGTCCTGGATCTCGCTCTGTAGACCAGGCTGGCCTTGAACTCACAGAGATCTGCCTGGCTCTGCCTCCCAAGTGCTGGGATTAAAGGCGTGCGCCACCAACGCCCAGCATCATATAACAGATTTTTTTCTAAGATAGACAAGGGAACTCAATTTCTTTGTCTCTCTTCCATGAAGTTTATGAACACACACATGCACACACATGACACTGTGTGAAATGTTGTAAGTTAATTTCAGCTATGTAACAAAATTATAGATACTTTAGTAGTACAAAGGAAAAAAAACACTCTAGTTATTCACTTTTTAGGATAAGACTGTACCAACTTATATGCAATTTTCTTAAGCTAGTCAATGAATATAACAACATATGTTCTAATAACTTTTCTCTGTATAAATGAGAAATTACTCTGTATATTACTGTTTTGGAAATTATCTTAGATGTCTTTGTATTACAGCATATATGGTGGTTTTGTTATTCAGTAGTATTCTATTTTGTGCATCTATCATGCTCTATCTAACAATCCATGTTGATTAAATGTCCAACGGTTTTCTTTTTGGTTAGGATCTTAGGCCAGATGAGTACAATCCTGTCCTAACTCTTATTTTTCACACATCATATCTAATCAAAACTTTGACATGCTCTCATTTGGAGACTGCAAGGTCTTCTTGCTAGTTTGCGAAGGGTCAAATTAGCAGCTATTTTAGGCCTGGAATATCATAAAGATTCTGCCCCAGCTCTTCAAGCCCAACATCCCAGTGTAAAAGTAGCCGTTAGGCAATATATAAATTGATGACCATAGCTAAGTTTCAATAAAATCTTCAAAAATTGGCCACAGATTTGATTGAAGGGCCAGGAGTTCGCAATCAGAACACCTGACAGCAAACGTTTTGTTGACAAATTTATGTAGACACAGTGCCCTTTTATGGCAATGATTGTATCTTCTCTTCTCCTCCATGTTTTTGCAAATCGATATATGCCTGTCGAATCAAGGAATTAATTCACAAACAGGTGCAAAGTCAAACAATTATTTTACCATTTGCCATCTCTAAATATGAGCCTGGTTGTTTTGTATCTGAAGATACTTACATCAATTACTGGCAAATCCTGCCTCATTCCTATATGCAGCTAAGGTGGTGTACAAATTTTAAAGTTACGATGTTACTATTAATAATTATGTTTTATCAAGCAATGTAAGAGAAATTCTGTAACAAAGCCAAGGTTATGCTTGCATTTAGAATCTTGCTTTCATACTGCTAGTCTGCTGTAAAATCTCACAGGATGCATGACTACATTGCTGGTTCCATGCAAAGTTTCTAATTATGATCTGTTTATTTTGTCTTTTGTTAATAAATAATAATAATAACTGCAAAAATTACTGTCATTTTTTAGGATTGGAGGAAGCCTTTGCATTTAAAAATATTAATTTATAAACATATATATGGGGATATGTCATATTGAAGAAATAAGAGGTAAATAAAGAAGTAATATTTTCTGATGGTCAGTATTGGTTCTTCCTACCCCTCTTACAACTATGACATATTGAAAATATGTCTATTAATATATTATGCCCTTCGGGAAAATGATACATTGTAGACTTTATTTCTTCTAACAGCATAAGAAACAGGGTATAGCCCTTAAAACATCTGCAAATCACAATGAAAACAAAACAGAAGCAGGATAAATGCATATTCTCATTCCTGACAGAGGAGAGAGATTTCTATTCCTATCCCTAATGCCCTCATACAGTAAGTTTAGCATCCACTGTCAAGCGTCTCTTGGTTTAATTGCACTCTTTCTGATAATCTTAATTAATTTTCCGGATTCCCAGTATTGCTCAAGTATATATCATTAGCCTTACACTGGTGTCAGAAAAGCTCTCTCCTGCCTCCAGCATCCAACCATGTCATTTCCTGAGCTGTAGAAAGGTATTTCAACAACCAGGGCATCAATGGCCCACCCCCAAATCTTCACTTCCTCACTGGCCACAGAGAGAAGCTGCAAGGAAAAGATTAGAAAGAGCATCGGTGGAGGGTGGAGGTGATCAGTTCAGATGAAGAG
>CABHPR010141111.1:0-26468 GCA_902168415.1 Peromyscus melanophrys | reverse complement strand
GGGGGGGGGGGGCCGCACACACATAGAGGCACACACATACACACAAAGACACACACAAACACAGAGACAGAGATAGACAGACAGAAAGAATGTTTCCCAGCATACTATAAACCAAGCATCTGGAGTGGCATGTGGAATTTTAAGATCACCCTGGACTTATCAGTGACAGGAATGTGTCATGTCCTTAATACGAGCTTAAGATAACTCCGATAGATTCCAGCTTGGATGAAGTCACTTTTGCCCTGACTATACAAGTCTCCTGTTTCCAACACAAATCATGAGCATTGACCTCTTCTTGCTGTCTCCCAAGACGATGTTTCTATCTGTAATTGCCCAATAAATTATACTCTGTGCAGTTCTGGATCTATTTGCCTCTTTTGGGAGTCTCTTGGCAACAGGGGCTGGTTATTATGTGCTTAGATCAGGTGGATTTAGAGCAATACTCTTACTGTAGTCTCACAACTCTTCTTCCATTTAACATTGCTGTAGTTGGAATACTTGTGTCTCCCCTAAATTCATGTTGAGATTGAACCTCCTATATAGCATTAATGGATGGAACTGTTGGGAGATAATCAAGTCATGAAGGTCCAGCCTGCATGAATAGAATTAGTACTCTTTAAAAAAAAAGTTTGCATGAGTTTATTCCTCTTTGTCCTCCACCATGTGGGAACACAGACAGCAACAGGATGGCAACAGAAAGGAAGAAGTCCCTCCCTAGACACATGGCTTACTGGTGTCTTGATTTTGGAATTCCTAGATGCCCAAACAGTGAGAAATAAATATCTACTGTCCATCAGCCATTGAGTCTGTGATATGCTGTGAGGACTGTAGCTGAACAAACAGCAACTGTCCCGACATGTGTCCTGTCCGTGTGCATGCATTCCTTCCAGTCCAGTCACCTTCTGAACTCCCCAGTCTGCCCTTCCTCCTCTGCACTTATTGCATTCTCCACTCAGAGGCTAACAATGGCCTCCTTATTCATATATCCAGTGGCCAGTTCTCCACTCTTATCCGTCTTGATCACTTGGGTTCAAGTTTTGATCATTTTAATATGCAGCGTTCTGCTCACTGGCATCTCTGATTCCACATGCCGGTTCTTTTGCTGACTCCTCTTTCTGTTTCTTTCAATAAAGCATTTCTTCCATTGATGGGAAGGAGGGTAAGTAAGTATTTCTCTAGGCTTGCTTGTAAGTCTCTGTCAGCTGAAGTTAGGAAGTCTCTCAATTGCTCCTAGAGTCATTTGCTCCCCGTCCCCTGCCTCCAGTTCAGCTTCTCCAAGTAAACACTTCTTTTCTTGAAGTTTCACTCACCCTGAGCATGCTGGGAAAGTTGGTTTTATTTTCTATTTGTTTAGTTTTTTGTTGTTGTTGTTTTTTTTTTTTTTTTGGTTTTTCGAGACAGGGTTTCTCTGTGTAGCTTTGCGCCTTTCCTGGAGCTCACTTGGTAGCCCAGGCTGGCCTCGAACTCACAGAGATCTGCCTGCCTCTGCCTCCCGAGTGCTGGGATTAAAGGAGTGCGCCACCAACACCTGGCCTTTGTTTTGTTTTTAAGTATTCTTTATCAGCTGAACTTTTCCCTTCATGTTTATCATTCCTGCCAAAAATACTTCCACTCTACAAGTCTGAGATAGAAATCATACTAATATTTCTATCCACTCCAGAGAAAATTAGGGGAATTGGCCTCACTTAAAGCTTCAATGGGTTTGAAGAGGTAATACTAGATAGTGCCCAAGGCTAGAAAGCAGAACAGCCCCATAGATAGATGGCTCCCTATCTCAGAGGCTAAGACAGAATATCCAATGGAGTACATTGAAGAAGAATTGAGGAACACCAAGCATGGTTGGGGCATGGAAATAGCAGCCTAAAACCTAAGACAAAGAAAGTACAAGAAGAGATTACTAACACCAAAGATCTTTTGTAAAAGCCACATGAAAGCCTACGATTGCAGAAACTTGTGTGCACGTGTGTGTGTGCATGTATGCATTATAGATTGTAAATGATAGAGCTACCCTACAAAAAGATGACACAGTAGGCTGACAACACCACCAACAAAAAGCCCAGTATCAGGAAGGAATGAGTCACCTCTTTTGGAGTTGATGGTCAGTAAGATCCCATAAGTCCTCACACTCTATAAGCTGTTGCCATTACTCTTGTTTTTTTGGTTTTTTTTTTTTTTTTTTTTTTTGGTTTTTCGAGACAGGGTTTCTCTGTGTAGCTTTGCGCCTTTCCTGGAGCTCACTTGGTAGCCCAGGCTGACCATTGCTCTAGTTTCATGCTAGAACTTGACATTGAGACCCTGTTGCTGAAAACACTACATCCTTGAGACAAAGAACATGGAGAAATCAAGCTGAAAGCTTCGTTCTTACTGGCTAGTTTCCATAAGTTGTATGCATGCTACATGATGAGAATAGTAATTTTCAATCTTACCCAGCGGTGAACCTTGTGAGCTGCAATAATGACCAACCGCTCAAGAAATACTCACTTGTACAACAATAGTAGGAATGTCATGGCAGTAATAAATCACTTTCTGATTAGATTTAAGACACACTCTACAAGATAATACCTATATTTTTAACCTATGGCTAGACAGGTCATAGGCCATGGGGAGAACGACTCTGCTAAGTGGGCATAGTATTATACCAACTCCCACTCACTTATAGTTAGACCCAAATCTCTCAACCCTGATCAGAGAAGCTTCTTTCTGCAATAGATGGCTATTCACACAGATATCCACAATTGGCCATGGTACAGAGAATAAGAGACTTTAGAATACTCGACCCTAAGTGAGATATCAGTATCTCATACCCCTTCTCTTAAGGCTCAGAGATCATTTTGGAAAAGTGGGCAGAAAGATGGTTAGAACCAGAGGCAAAGGATGGCCTCAAGAAAACGTTGACTTCTGGACACAACAGGGAAGTTGGATGCATGAATTCACAGTGGCTGTGACAACACAAATCTATGCCAGACATATCTAGGCATGGAGGGAGGAAGTGGGCACGAAGTCCTACCCTACCTAAGCAGCTATGGGAAAGTGATGACTACTGAGAGGGGGAAAAGTTAGTTTTCTTTAATGGTACAGCCTCTGATAAGTCTACCACACTCCAGCAGTTGGCCACACACCAGCAGTACATTGGCAGCACACACTAAATTTTACAGGTTTCTAAAAAGAGGATACAAAGTTGAGTGAGCACGGGAATGATGGTTGATCTGGGCAGAGTTGGAAGATGAGGTTAATATGTTAATATGATCAAAATATGTTGTATCAGAATCTCAGTCTAATAAAGATGAAACAAACTAAAAGGTGGATCTTCAGGAGGTCCTATGGTAATGGCTTAAAGTCAGGAGAGCTCCTGTACACCATACCAACTGGCCAGCCAGTTCAGAAAGGTCACAGACTATGTACATTAGCAGAGACTTTTCTCTACATAAGCACTGAAAATGGCTCATTTCCCCCCCCAAGGTTCGCCGACTAGCTTTACATTTAGATTTCAACTTTGAGAATTCTAGTTGAAGGTGTCATTTCCTCATATGCATGTGTTTTTAAAATAAACTCTGAATATGTCTTCCTGTACTCCTGTGCAATCTGGTATGCACAAGCTGCCTCGAGTACTTCTTATGTCAGCCCTTTAGCTGAAAGCACACATTTCTTACTATATAACACAAAATGGTTTGGGTTAGGTCACAGCCTACACACTCGTTTCTATGGACTAGTCCTCACTACCACTCCTCATGGTTTGCAGGATGGTCCCTCGAGGTTCTGTGAGAGCACTGAATGTCATCTCATAAAACTCCTCTGCCTACTGAGAACCTTCCTGGTTTCCTTATCTTTAGAGCTCTCAGGTTCCCTTTTCTCCTCCAAGGAATCCTCCCTGGGTTCTCATAATTCCTCTCCTTTAAAAGTTAAACTTCTTAAACTGGAGGTTGGACCCCACTATTGTAAAGTGGGAATATAAAAAAAAAATCAGTAACAGTAAAGGGTTTCTGAACATTCAACAACCCCAAGTTAGTGACTAGTTCAAAATCGAATCTGTAATGAATCCAAGGTGTTTCTAGCAGTTTCTCAACAATGTTGCATCCTGTGATTTCACTGGAGCCTTGGTTCTGAATACACTGCACTGTACATTGCCTCACACCACACACTGACTATAGCACCTCAGCTAGGATTGCTGGTATGAATGGCAATCTTTTTACTATGTATAGAAAGTTCCCTGCTCTTACTAAATATATAGTTTTAATTACAGAAAACAAAGATGGAACATTTTCTTACTGTCCTATAATCCTCATCATGAAAGTGGTGAATTGGTGTATTTTAGGGTTGTATTATTTTAGAATATCTGACTTTAAGCATTGCTGTTTAAGTTGCTGACTTGAGTTTCATCAAAAGTCATTCAATGAATTTTGGCTTGGAATTGAGACAGAATTTCAAACAATTCCTGAATTGGCCCGTGCTATCCTTCTACCATGTTGTATACACATTTGTGAGCTGGTATTTTCAGCACTGGCAATTCTGAAATTGATCATCACTGATAATCATCAAAATATTGATCATCACTGAAAAGCTCTGAACACAGTCTATATCCTACTACATCAAATATTCACCCAAAACTCAATTATTTATATAAAAATAAATAAGCATAGTCATCTTATTAACATAAAGATTTGCTTTTGTCTTTAATAAGTGATGAAGTAAATGCATATTAATTGATTTAAATATATTTATGAATTATTATCAGTAAATTTTTTATTTGTATAGTCATTTTATATAACTATATACTGGGATCATGTATTTCCTAGGTAAAAAGGATCATGAGTGGAAAAAAAACCAAGAAACCCTGGTTTAATCAACAGATTTGTTTTGTTATTTTCTTGAGTGATATTCTTAGTTTGTACATATTTACTAAATATCAGCCCTGTTCCTCTCTGAGTCTATACTGCTACAACAAAATAGCAGAAGCTGGATTGCTTATAAGCAACAGAATTTTGTTTCTGAGTTCTGAAGACGGGCATGTCCAGGATTACAGAGCTGACAGAGTTAGTGTTTGGAGAAGATTTGCATTCTGGCTCTTACACAATGCATGATCAGCACATTAAGGGGTAGAATTTCAACAGGTGAGGCTTAGGGTGTGACATGATCATTTGTGGGATAGCAGCCTCCCTCTGTGAAAACGGGAATTTTAATCCACTGTCCCCACCAATATATGCCCTGAGGCATCTAATAGACTCTGATTCACCATAAGGGATTAGAGAACACAAGCTGGTGGTTAATATGCAAAACAGGGTAAGAAGCGGGTTTTTGATGCTTTAATATGTGGTGCCTACTTACAAATGAGTCTCAAATGGGAAGTCTCTTGTATTGGGGTTCAGTCCTAACTATGTTATGTCTATAAGAGATGGCTGCCTACTAACTTAGGGCCCTGCAAATATTTCTGAAGGTTATGTTTAATATAGAATACTAGAAGGCTTTCTTTTCCTTTGGCCACATGTAACAACCACCCCAGTCCCTCTACACAACAAACACATTGAAGCTTAAGTGTTACAATCTTGAGGTCTTTGTATTCTAATCTTTGACCAAATGGTACACCTTCATTAAGCCTTTATTGAATTCAAAGAATAACAGGAAGGAGAGGGAGGAGGGAGAGGGGGACAAGGAGGAAGAGAGGGAGAGGGACAGGGCCGTAGTAACTAGTTGTATAAGCAAAACAAACCTGGGAAGTGACAGCTTGGGAAGTTTCCACTATGCACACACAGTTGACACAAGCAGAGCTGCCTGCAGGAAAAATCTTTATAGGTCACAAACGTGGGACAGATTGGTGGCCCAGGCCAGACAATCTGTTTATCCAAGGCTGACTTACCCTTGGCACCAAGTTTCTGGATCCTGGCAGTGAGAGAATAACAGGAGACTCTTAGGTCATGTTTTAAGAATAATCCTACAAGAAGGCATAATCCAATAGGCTTTTGTAGTGGTGTATTTAAAAGTTTGAAAATTAATCTAATATTTCTTTTTACCAATTATTATTAAAATCAAACTACTGATTAATGAAAATTAGCCTTTCCTGTACACTTAAGATATAAATCTCTCAAGTCTCTAAATTCCAGAGTTTTCATTTTTGTGTGTACCATATTTTCTATTTTATGACTTTATAATGCCTTAAGTCTTTCTAAGTTTCAAGCAATATCTTCCTAGAGATATTTATAAGCATTGTCCACATGAAGAATTTCATTTTAGCATTTCAGCTTTACTTTAAAGCTTGGATATTACTGTACAAAAGAAATAAGTGAAGTTATTAAGGCTTCAATTAATACCAGGGACAAGCATTCTGAGATGCATGGAGAGGCTTCGCGAGATGTTATTTGTGGCATAAATTATATTACATGTATATTATAAACATATAGCCTTGCATTGGTCCATCTCTGCATGAGCTCAGAAAACAGCCAGGGAGAGTGAAATGCAAGAAATAAAGCAAGTTTGTAACCCCAGTTACTGGAGCAGTAGAGGCAGGAGAATTTGTTCATTTAAGGCCCTACTGGGTTACACAGCCAGCCCTATTCCTAAAAGCAAAACTACAGCCACTATTATTATTAATAATAATAACAACAATAACAACAATAATTAACTCCTTAGCACTTGCATTCAGATATTGTTCTGATCCCTGTATCTAACTATTTCAATAGCATGGCTTTAGTTGGCATCCTTTATACTGGGTACTTAATAAACATTTCCTAATGAATAAACGGATGATTCGAAGATAGCATAGCTTCTAAAATCCTTTCCAACTTAGAGATCAATGGAAGTATTAATACATTGGGATATATTGGGGCCATATACATATACTTTAAAGATATTTCTCTCTCTAGGGAAAGATGAAAGATTAAATAGCTTCTGTAGCTTCCCTACCACAGCAAGACCATGAGATGACCTCAGACATGCTGAACACATCCCACATTCACAGAGCCACCCCCCAACTTCCACCTCAAATGAAAGGTTTGGTAGAGATCAGGCTTTGGGAAACCCAAGGCATCAAGTGCTATGAGGTCACATTGTTACAGCCCCAGGAACTGTGCCTGCCACTGTTTCAGTTTTACTCTACAGTCTCCCCTTCAGTTCTTCCACATCTCTCAGAGTGTTTTAAAATGTCCTGCAAGGGTCACTTGAAAAAAGATCCCCACTCATAAGTCATGGATGTTAAGAAGTATATGAAATTTTAGGGGCAATCTCAACTAGACTCACAGCACAGCCAGCAAACCCCAAGGGTTTGTCTCTTTGCTTTGAAACTTGAATCTGTTCTAGAAGATCTTGCTAGTTTTATCTTGAGTATGTTGCCATGTTCACTTTTTGAAGATTAACCCAGAATGTAAATGGGACACCGGTGAATGCTTTATCTTAGTGCTTAGGAAGCCTCCTGGTGTCAGACTCACTGCCCCAGGTTCGTTAACCTTCCTCAACCACAATCTGACCTCCTCCTACTTTTACCCATTCATCACCCTGATAGTCCTGCCCAGAGACTATCAGGTAAAAATGCAATAATCAGTCAAAGCCAGATGGTGCCAGTGGCAAAAGCAAGCAGCTCCCCAGCAGTGCCTGCAATAAATAAATAAATAATACAGTCACATTTGACAATTTAATGAGTATAAATTTACCACAGCAGGAAAACCCTCCCCAAATATTTAAACAATTAAGATGTAAAAGAAGAAATAAATAGATGTTTTAGAGCAGTAGGCAGAACCAAAGTTTTTTTCATTCCTCTTTGGAGATTCACTTGATCGTATGTCTTGTGCTGACAGCCAGACTGAAACATCTGTGACGCTGTTGGTCAAGATGAAGGGACAAAAATCAGGAATGACAAGGGGAGAGGTGGAATGGATTCTCTAGTGATTGCATTTCTTAGCTGATTATTATTAGATCTCAGCAGAATTTAAATGTGTGTATTTCAGCCTTAAATACACATTTCTTAAATAACTCCAATATGTCAGGGGCTGTCATAGGTTACAGCAAATATATGTCACCAGCAGAGTCATGGAATCTCTTTGAGGCGATTGAACAGCTAAGAGTTCAAGGAAGTAAGGGAGGCAATCATGAATATATGTCATAAACAAGTCTTTCAAATAGAGGGAGCACCCAGAAGCAAAGCCTCAACACTATCAAAATCAACTAGGTAAAAAATGCTATTACTTCTGGCCTGATTTCTAGACACAATGTTGTACCTGTGAGATTATTGTGTAGACAATACAACTTGGCTTGGATTAGGATAATACTTGAGTTCATACTATTGATGGGAAGGCCAGAGAAATAGGTTCAAAACACAGGCAGGAACCAAAATAAAGTGGTCTGGGGGAACATAATGAAGGAGAGGCCAACTGGATAGGACATGGGCCCATTAGTAGCACAGCCACAGGAACTGCATGGCAAAACCACTGAGGATAACTTGTGATTTGCATTGCATCTCTGCATAATTGACTGAAGGTTCAAAGTGGGTAAAAGTGGGTGAATCTATTCTTGCCCATGCACAGCTTCCTAGCAGTGGCTAGCCTCTGCAGCCTGAGTTGAGGAAGGCTCAGTCTTCTTTCATGTTGGCCACACCTGTATGTTTCGCTAATTTTACCTCTAATTTCCAGACTCCAACAACCAATACATTTAGTCCTAAAAAGTGTTGAAATCCCAGTATGTACACAATTCTGTAGCATTAATATCTCTTTCTTTTGTTAACCAATTATGTGTCCACTGAACTCCATACAACATATATATGTACATATATACACATATATAACCCTAAATCCAGAAACTGGCCTTCTGAGAATCCTTATAAAAACATACCTAGATATGTGATTCTCTTAACATGGATCTGTCAGTAGTAGCATCAACAAGAATAAGCAATAGCTCAAATTAAGTGTTTACTACATGCCAGTTAAGTTTTAAAATGTGTGTGTGTGTGTGTGTGTGTGTGTGTGTGTGTGTGTGTGTGTGTGTGTATACACTCATTTAATCATTGAAATCTTTAAGGACTGTACTATTTAAATCTTTAGACCGATGAATGTCAGTTTGTTCACAAAATTCACCCTCTAGACCTCCAGCAATCCAACTTTACAAGAGGAAACACGAGTCTATTATTTCTATGTTAGAAAATATCCTGGAACAGTCGTGGAGATAGTACCTTAGATTAATAAAAAAACAATCAGAAGATAGTATAGAACACAGGCTTTCAAGTTGACACACATATAAAAACTGTTTTCTTTTTTAAATGAATATTATTTCTGTATTTTATGTGCTTGGTGTAATCATGGACTCAGAGTAGCTGATTAATAAATTCATATTAAATGAATAAAATATGCTTTTATGATATTTGAGGAAAATACTGTCTTCAGAAAATAAAATCTTAAAAAAAAGACTAACATGGAAACCAGAGGCAAAAAGCAAAAAGCAGCAAAATGACGTGTGGTCACCATTTGTAAAAGAACCTGTTAATGGACCACATAAAGTCTGAGTTACATTTTAAAAGTATAACGATATGGGCATCCAAAGATCTGTCACATGATCTTATTCTATCTCCTTCAAAGGATTAAGACTGATACAAGATTAAAATTCCAGTTTGGCCCTCTCCAACATGAAGGACCTCGAGCATTGAACATCCCAACATCAGCTCCATGGAAGATTGTTCATACATCAGTGTTCCAAAACCTCCATCCTCTAGGCTTCATCAGAGGGCCCCAGAAGAGATGGGATAGGGTTGCTTAAATAGATTACTGGACCACCAAACTTTGCTTTATCCAAAGCAGCATATCTTAATCATATAATATGTCTGGGGTCTGAGCAATATTTCTCCTAAGTCAAAAAGTATAGTTGGCAAAAAAAAAAAAAATTTAAAATAACTACTAATCCCCAGTCTCTTTCGTGTTCTATTAATTAATGGCAGTAATTACCTTTAGCTATACAGAAAATGAGGTTGCTAATCTTTAAAAGATTTAATAAAATGTTAGTAGGTGGCTTTAAGAGTAGACCTAGTGTGTACGTGCATTGTTCAGTGACCTATATAGTCTAATTCAGAAATTCAGAAATGGGGCTTGAGATATTTCTAAAGAAACAATAATCATATTACGCATGAAAACATAAATGCTAAAGGTTGGGAAAATTAGTCAGTAAACTGTTTACTGTGCAAGCATGAGTACTGAGTTCAGATCCCCAGCACCCCTGTAAAAACTGGGTGTGATAATTCATGCGCTTGTAAGCCCAGTATATGAAGAGAGACAAGAGAA
The DNA here is from genome assembly GCA_902168415.1 of Peromyscus melanophrys. Taxonomy (NCBI): domain Eukaryota; kingdom Metazoa; phylum Chordata; class Mammalia; order Rodentia; family Cricetidae; genus Peromyscus; species Peromyscus melanophrys. The sequence goes on along the minus strand of CABHPR010141111.1, from coordinate 16,221 downwards.
TTCACAGGGCTTGCTGGCCAGCCTCTTGCCAATTGGTGAGTTCTAAGTTTAGTGAGAAACCTACAGGACTTGTAAGGGAGAAAGAAGGGTTTCAGTGAGACAGATAAGAGAAAGAGGTAATGGGGGTTGAAAATGACCAGAAGTGATACTCTACATATAGGAAGCTGTTAAAGAATACAAAAACTAATCACAACTTAAAAATGAAGTGGAATGTAATCTAAAAAGACACCAGACCTTGACCACCCTCCTCCACCTTCATGTGCATACACATGTACATGCACACACAGACGTGTATACAAACTTGTGCACACACACACACGCAAGGGTAAATACTTTATATAGACATAGATACACATGCATGCTCTATGTATGTGTTTGTAATATATGTTTTGTAGAGAAAAAGAGATAAAACAACATCAGAAGAAATTGCAATGGAGTCTGGAAATAATTGTCATTCCCTAATTTGATCTCTAGCTTTCTTGTATCCACACAGACCTGCTGAAACACTACTGGGATCCTGGAGAACTCCCTTCTTAGTTCGACAGAATTCAGCATAAGTATAATTTAACTGAAATAACTTGGGGCCATTCCTGGGGCATCACATGACTATTGGTATAAATAACTGAACATCTACTGTGGCCTGACCCTGTGGTATGCCAATCAAGGCAAACATCAATGGAGGAGTCCGATTTGGTGTAGCTTTATATTCCATCAAAAGGTTATGTTGTGAAAGTTACCTAAAGGTATGATCTGTGAAGACTGGAAGTGGAGGCATGTAGGGTCAATCAATGGGATGTAAAAAAATAAGCCTTTCTTCTGTAAGCAGCTCTTTGTGGTTTTATCCCTGACTGGTTTGTTTCACTTTTTACCACACCTCACCAAAAAAAAAAAAAAAAAAAAAAAAAAAAAAAAAAAAAAAAACCAAAACAAAAACAAAAGCAAAAGTCAAATGCTGAAGGCCTCGCCAATCCACTTTCTCGTTACCCAAACTACTCAAACATCTTCTTGGCCTCCCACACAATTACCAAAATAAAAATGCACAACTGAGAATGGTGACTCATAGACTTTTAGGCTTAAGTCAGCTTTCTATTGCTTTTCTTGTAATCATTTGCTCTCTGAACAGGAAAATGATATTCTTTTGGTTCTTGCCAAATTTGACTTTCATGTGCAATATATTCCAAAAGTTGTTGGTTTGGCACTTTCTCATTTTATAGTTATTGGTTTAAAATTTCCACTATTGTTTCCTGGGGGGATAATTCTTAACAAGTATTAGTTTCTCATGCAGACAAAAATACAAAAGAAGAAGATTTGTTCTCTATGTCAACTAGCTTTTCAGTTTAAAAAAAAATGACCTAGTTTCTGAATGTTCATGGGCCATTCATCCCCCTTTGTGATTCACAGAACTGATTTTTACAAAGAAAAGGGAATATTCCTCCTCATCAGAATACCATGAAGAAAATCTTACCAGTGTGTGTAAGAGATATTGAATGTTGAAGTCATCGCCTCTTAGCCATTACTGTGTCCAACCTTACCCATCTCCAGTGAAATCTATTAGTACCTTCGTTTGTGTTAATGAGTTTGGAAATGAGTACAGCAGTATCAGAGAGATGCCTCTGCAGTAGATGAAGGCCAGGAAAAACAACAGTAATTAAGCATTGTTGTACATAATTATTCTAAGGAGAAATTAAAATGTGTGTGTGTGTGTGTGTGTGTGTGTGTGTGTGTGTGTGTGTGTGTAGGTCATATAATAAACAGAAAGTTGAACCAGTAATCCTGTAGCAGCATTACCAAACCTAACAGTTTTAGATGCCTTATGAATGGGCAGAATGTTCCGGACTTGATTTAGGAGCCATAACTATTGGCTGAGAAAACAAAGCTGTACATTTAAAGTAACTATGCATATGTAGCAAGATAATGGTCAATAGTGTCAGTATTACTGTATTTCTGATCACAATAAAGAATCTCTCTACAAAATGGTGACTGTTATTTGCTGAAACAGCCAGCTGGCACTACTTGGGTGAAATCCAGGACTGTGTGGTCCTAGCTCTGTGTGAGATATCTATTAGGTGCCCTATTATGAACTGTGCCAGAATTGGGCAGTGCCTATGATTGATCAGTGGGAGTTTGGCAACCTTTGTCTTACTTAGTCCTAACCAAAATTTGTCACCACATAGTACTCATTAAACACAAATGTTTGTTCATTTGTATGGGCTGTTTACTCAACTCCTATTTATTGGCAGCCAGCCTACCAGTTATTGAACTAAAGCTATACATGGCCAGCAAATGAAGCACAATTCCTGCCCTAAAGGAACTCCTAGTTAGGAAAGACATAGTAGTGAGTATGCATATAGTAAAGTGGGTTGGATGTTACAGTAGCAAACAGGAAACAGAGACAATCACACTTGAGTAGCCAGAACTGTGTTATGCAGGTAAAGACTGGAAAGAGGGTTCTAATCAGAAAAAAAAAAAATAGTGTTTAGGAATGAAGAAGGAAATGGTGAAATTATGTAGGTCATTCTTTGAGACCATAGAGTTGCAATGAAGTCTGAGATGAAAATTGGGTGGCTTGGAAGTTTGAAGAGATAAGTAGGGGCACGTAAGTTAACAAATTCCTTCTGATTCAGATTGTGAGCAATCTTAAAAACGGAAGAAATGTGGAGTGTCAGAAGTAACTCAGACATTGTTTAGATGAAAATAACCCATTCAGTAAAGAGTGAAAAGAGAATTCTTGGCCCGGGGAACAACGCATGCAAACAACTTGGAGAGAAGCCACACTTGATGTGTTCTATAAACTAAAAGGAAGTCTGAAGATTCAGTGACCAACAGGAAAATGAATCTGAGAAGTCAGAGAAGAAGAGAAGGCCTGGATTTGGAGCAGTTCAAAGGCCTTAGTAATTGTGAGTTTGGTTTTGATTGTAGGTAGAGAGGAAACCTCTCAGAGACAGACACACATTTTGAGAGGCACTTTTAAAGAGACAACTCTGGCTTCTGAAAGGATGATTTTTGATGTATGGAGCATAGAAAGGAGGAACTAAAAGGCACCCTGTGTTTCTGGTTTCTACCATAGACATTGCATTAAGGATGACCAGAAAGAATGGCAGACAGAAGGAAGACAGTTTGGGGGGTAGGAAATGGAGTAAAGGAGAGCAGAATAGGTTTTTTTTTTGTTTATTTGTCCCAGTTTTCATGGAAACTGGGGGTAATTCACAAACATCTAATGATGAAAGTAAGACAAGGGGGGAGACTCAAGTGTCCAATTTATGAATTATATGACTATATGAGAAAGAGACTTAATTAAGAGATCAAGACTTATTCCAAGAAACAATTATATGCAAACTTCAAGAAAGTAAGTTTGGCTGCAGAGAGCCTGGAATTCTCCAGGCTGAGACTCACTAACCCACATGAGCGGAGCAGCCATGGATGAGATTGTTCATGTGCTCTGCATTAAGTCATAACAATGACAAAAGCCTTAGTAACACCAAGTTTTCAGCCAAAAAAGAAGAAGAGGAAGAAGAGGAAGAGGAGGAGGAGGAGGAGGAGGAGGAGGAGGAGGAGGAGGAAGGAGAAGGAGAAGAAGAAGAAGAAGAAGAAGAAGAAGAAGAAGAAGAAGAAGAAGCAGCTGCTGCCAATGTGAAGTTAGATACGTAATATGCAAACAAAAACAACAGAGGAAAATTCCAGCAGAAATGTATATTATGGAAGCCAAGAAAAAAATAGTTTCTAGAAGGGAGGCATTGTTCATAATGTTGAATATCCTAGAGAGGTCGAGCAAGATAGTCTTATTTCTCTTCCTGAGGCTCTACTGGAACTTCTGTTGACTTGTACAATATCATCAAGTTTAACTCAGAGTTCATCACAGAGTATATATAAATCAATATCTCAAGAAATGTTTCTTGAGTCAGATGATGAACTGGATATCTTAACTAACTTCAAAGAGTTTGTGAGCCAGTTGTGAAAATCATGTACAAATAAACACATGGCTCTGCTTGAGGGATGGCAAGAGTGATTTCACACACATCGCAGGAGAGCTGAGGAGGGATGAGAAGGAACAAAGGACAACTGGTACCTAAGTTTATAGTAAGTGCCGTGAGACAGGGTGTCCGAGAAAAGGTTAACTTTTTTTTGACAGAAGATATATTCTATAATTTCAGAAGCCTTGGAATCAACTTTGTTCATATTTTTCATTTTCCTTGAAAGGAGATAATAACTCATATAGACTAAATTTGTTTAAATTCACAAGCCAGGTTAATGAAAGCCTCAGTAGAAGAGAAGATAAGACTACTGGATAGATATCAAATTCTGAGGAACAATGAAAAAAAATCACATATAATTAAATTGTAATTAACTCTCTAAACAAAAGAAAACCATTGGAATTCTGGGAGAAAGGTAAATTAAATGTAAAATTAAGTAGCAGCCAGTAAGCACATGGTGTAATGAAAACAAGGAGTCTTGGTGACTGTTAATTTTATCACTTGTTTCTTGCTTGAACCACATAACACAAAAAGTACTTTCTTCTCTCTGAGGATGGTATGTAACTGTCACTCATCTTAATGCACTGAGAAGAGGCTAATTCATTATAGATTGTTGTGGGCATTAGGGCCTTGGAAATCTATGACCTGGCCCTCTTCTGGACACTCACCTAGAGAGATTTTCAGAAGATTAGATGAACAAGTATGAGAGACACTAGAAATAGCATTCAGCAAAGGAGGTTGTGGCTTCATAATGTAAGAAAAATAAGCAGTTATTTCTATGTTAAGACCTGGGAACCCAGGAATGTGCTGGTAGATTAAAAAAAAAATCACCAATAATAGAAACGTCAGAGACTTCATATGGGAAAAATACAATGTTGACTGGCATATTCTGAGATGAAGACAAATAAAAGGAAAAACATTTTTAATATCTGAAAAGCTCACATGAAAGAAAGTTTTTTTTTTTACTGGCTCACCTTTTTCATATATATCATATATATGTGATATATATATGATATCACATGTATATATATATACAAATGCAAGATGAGTAAAACCTTAGTTCCTAGGCTAATTATGCTAAGATGTTCTTAAATTCACTTTTAAAAGCAGCCAATTCCTGAGTTTGCTCAACCTTTGAAGTTCATGCCACTTATTTTTGTCTTTGCCTCATCTAGCTCTCTTATGTAGTCATTAATGGGAAGATATTAGGGTTTTTCCAATTTCCATTTAAAAACAACATTTTGAATAGTTATTGGAACAGGAATTACAAATAATGGATGTGAGGCTAATTACCAACATTCTACATTTAGAGCAAGCTAGTGCATATGGAGACAACAGCTCAATATTTTAGAAAGTGCCAATTTGCTAAAAATAGATAAATATGGTGATGATTGCTGGAATTAATTCAAGAACATTCAAAACGAGATGACTAATATCAAGGAGTAGTGCTTCTCTGGTATAAATTGAGAAGATCTGTTTTATACCCATTATTGTCCAATCTTTGGGCAGAAACTGATTCTAAAAACTGAACAAGAAGAGTGAGAACAAAGCTATGTCATGCCCAGTTAGCAAGAATGTACAGCAACCAGGGTTCCTCTTAGAGCTGAGGTACCTGTCAGGTGGAGGCTTCTAGAGGCAGTGGAAATCCAGTGCTTGTCATCTCTAGGGATAGAGATTGGCTCTGACTTCATTGGGTGTATAAAATCAGTAATCCGTGAGATAATTGCTTCCTCTTAGAACTCTAATACTAAGCATATTATGGTGGTGTGAATGAGAAATGTTTCCCATAGACTCATGTGTTTAACACTTAGTCCCTAATCGGTTTTGTTTGAGGGCGTTGTGGAATCTTTAAGAAGTGGGCCTTGCTGGAGGGAGTCCATCACAGGGAGTTTTGGGGTCGATAGCCTTCCCCACTTCTCTCTTTGCTTCTTGTGTGTGGATGCAAATGTGAGCAGCCAGCCTTCTGTTCCTGTCACCAGGCTTTCCCTGACTGACATCATGCCTTCCCTTTTATCCCTAAGTTGCTTTTTGGCAGGGGACTGCATCACAGCAGCAGAGAAGGAGCTAGTATGAATAAGTGAAGCAAAAAAAAAAAAAAAAAAAAAAAAACTGAAAAACAACCCAAAGAAAAATGTAGTGACCCAGCACAGTTGAGGCAAATTCTTCTAGACTGGGTTAGCTGTCCCATGACAGGTATGTGGAAATACATGTGGGGTCTCTTTCTCAGCATTGACTCTTCTTGGAGTTACAGGTGTGTACTTCCAGAAACTATGTGACTTAGGTTTTGTTGCAATCAGAGAGAATTGTCCAAATGGCAGTAGTTGATCCAAGCAAGACCGTTAAAGTACTTTTTCTCTGTCTGTCTGTCTGTCTGTCTATCTGTCTATCTGTCTCTGTCTCTGTCTCTGTCTCTGTCTCTCTCTCCCTCCCGCTCCCTCTCCCTCTCTTCCTTTCTCTCTCCCCTTTCCTCCTCTCTCTCCCCCTCCCTCCCTTTCTCTCTCCTCCCCACTCCCCTTGCTATTCCTTCTTTAATTTCTTTTCTCTCTATCCTTTATAAAAAGGAAGAGAAGCTGGGGTGTTAGGAACTGAACTGTTTTGATGAAAACCCCAATGGCAAGCTCTCATGAGTGAGTTTCTGCTGTTAAAGTTCCCACATCTGCCCTTGTTGCTTTAGGCTTGGATTTATTATTTTTTTAACTCATAGGATCTCTAGGTTCCTTCCAATGGATTATTTTCATGTACACTTAAAGTCAAATTTTGACACTTATACCTAATCAAGAAACTCATAAATAACAGTAGAGACTCGAGAGAGATTAAAGACGATATTGATCATTAGCAAACTATAAATATAATTATTTTTTCTTTTAACCAGCAGTTTATTCCTAGGTATCATTAACAAACTTTCTATTACAAGCCTTTATGGGATCCTTTATGTAAAACTAGTTTTTATAAAATGTGTGATGCTGGTTTTCCTATGCTAGATGTTTGGCTTCTAGGAAAGACAGAATTTTTGCACTAACATGATCTGATTGTTGTATTTTTAAATAATTCCAAATACTATCTATGTATATAAAACTCATTTTCTTGTGGGGTGGGTACTGCAGAATTCCTTTGCTTTGTGTGAAATTTTTGTTATGTTAAAAAGGTAACTTATCCCAGTCCTAACCGTAGACCCAAGGGAACTGCGATGTCCTTTGTAGAGATATGGGGACTTAGGAGATTACTTATGGCATTCAGAGTTGAGTTTTAAAAGATTCAGGATTCCATGCTTTCCTGATTGAAGTTTATCAATGGTGCACTGAGGAGCCCTGAAACTGCTATGGAATCGGCACCAGGTAATAATCTGCTGGGCTTCCAAACAGGCTGTAGTTCTGTTTTCAGGCTCCAGAGTGGCCCTACCTTCCCTCTACCTTCTTCTGCCTGACTGGGCCCTCATGTGATAGATGTGAGCACAGCATGTATGATAATCATCAGAAGCCAGTTTGGAGGTGAAGTGTGGGGTGAGGGTGTGGAGGCAAGCAGCAGACTTAGCAAACAGAGATGAAAGTGGAATGAGAAGGCAAAAAAAAAAAAAAGATATACAGGAAAACAGTGGATATTTCTCATGTTCCTGACATGTTGGAGCTAAGGACAATTTAAGTGTGTGCTTATCTGAGTTCTGTCACTCAAGTTTTCAAAGGACATGATAAAGATATGCTATGCTCTCATCCATCAGTGTGGCTAACATTACTTAGTAGAGAATAGGAGGGGGATATGGAGAATACATATTTTCAATGCAGACAGCAATAGTACTTCTTGTTTGTGTAGTACCATGAACACTTTAAGGATAATAAAAAAGGCATTGTGTGCAAAATATTTTTTTTTATTTTTTATCATTTTATTTGAGCCTCATACCAACCTAGTAAAGAAAGTGAGTCAGGAGTTGGAGGCTTTTTATTATGCCCATAATACAGATGAGTAAACTGAGGCTCAGAGAAAAATCAGTTACTTACCTAAGATCACAGGACAAGCAATTGGCAGAGCCAGGTCTAGAACCCAGGGGAGGGATTTATTCCACTACAAAGACATGGAACAGGACATTAAACAAACAACATCTAAGAAAGCAAGATCCATAAATAATTAAGGATTGGAAATGTGGAAATTCACAGTCCCACACTGAACCCCAAATGGTTGTAAGTATGCCACTCTAAGCAAATAAGATAGAGAATTGTAACTTCCACCGCAGTCATCCTGTTGGAAAGAAAGGCATTGAGTGGAACCCCCGGTTGGCTCTGAATAGGTACACAAGGACAGTCTTGGTTTCAAAACATCTCTTCTCGGGTTCCATCATGATGAGTCTTGCATTCCCTCAAGTAAATATGTATTGAGAGTCCACTCCATGCTAGGTATAACTTAAAGTGCCCGATTTGCCTAAAACACGTATTGGAAAGTTGGGCAAGATACACTTTTTTTTTAAACATCCTCTTCCCATAGCCTCAAACTCCAAACACTAGTGGAAACTGGTGTACTAACCTGAAAATTTTCACTTGCATTGGATGGGAGGAGAAAAGGATAAGAAAACCCCAAGCCAGAGATGTGTACAGCAGTAGGTAGGATATAGGACAAGGACATCAGGTTTGAGAAATACCATCTAACTTTGGCAGGGAAACACAAACTTCACCTACAAATATTTTTATCTTGCTTCTTTTCTCAAAGTTAGAAGGAATACAGCACTTGAAATCATGGAAATATGTGGTTGCAATCTCCTCCATACTGGACACCTAGGCTTACATCAAGACCCCAAACCATGAAGTCTATTCAAAACTGGCAAAGATTCAAATGATCTGATTAATGTATGTTTAACACAAATTTAAGAGATTATTTGCTATTCACTCTCCCTTCAGCTCCACACAAGATGTATGTTGGTAGATATTATTATTCAGCTACTTCAGGGAGAAAGAAAAAGTTCAAATGTAAATAAAATTAATTATTGATCATATACTCTTCAACACAGGCTAACACTACATGCCAAGTAAATAAATCAGCTGTGAGCAGCAAAAGATGGACATGAAGTCTTTAAGTGATAGTTGTAGGACAAAGCAAGAATCATGAGTACACCAGGCTCCCAGGAAGGCCACATGGAGCTGCAAGAATTTAGTAGCCAAATCTAGACTTGGATTCTTCACCTCTGAGGATGGGACTGGCGTGTTGTTTGCTAGGGGAGGTGGATATGGAAAGGAAGTCTCCAGATAGTTCCAGCTATGTTTGGAGAAATGCAGTGTACAGAATTGGCTAATTCTGTGCCTGTTTGCATGAAAAACAGACAGTTGCCACATCTATAAGTTTTTAACAACAGTCTATGAGGATGAATTAATTCCACTTTATTAATTTCATACCAATAGCTTCTTTAAAATTTACTAGTGATTCTATCCATTTAAATATGCCACAAGTGTGACAAGACTGAACGAACATCTGGTTCCATGTGAGTTTAGCCAAGCAGATCATTCATAATTCAAAGTATTCACCTATGAACCATACAGTATGATAATCAGTAAGGAGAGAGAGAGGATGCAATTTTATCATTTTTTACAAGAAGCTCATAGTGTACAACACTAGAGTATTGGAGATACTCTAGTAATGGAGATAGTTCAAAATGCAATATGGTTATAACAATAGTAGAAGAAACCTCATTCATGAAAGAATGAGTTTAAAGAGCTACCTCTTGTGAGGGAAATGGGAATTTTCCAGGCTAAAGAAAATGTGTAAAGTGAGCAGAAGACTGAGGCATGAGAAGGAGGAAGTATTTAAAGATGGCCCCAGGAAGATAGGCAATACTAGATCATGCCATGCATCCTGAAGGGTCGTTTAATGGTTTGTAGACATCAGGGAGACATTGTAGAACTTTAATGAGGAAAACAGTGTGACCAGATTTACATCAGGTAAAGACAGTTTCTCTGTTGTTTGCAAGGAGAGCGAAAAGAGAAAGCAAAGCATGTGGAACAAGGGTCCATATAGGCAGCTGTTGCCTTTGGCCAGATGAAAGGTAATGAAAAGACTGGGCCAGGTTATTTATACCAACAGGTAAGTGGTAAAAAGCAAAGAATGTGTTCACAATCTTTTCAGCTACAGTCAAAAGATTCTGTAACTGAATGTGGGAGTTGAAATGAAGTGCCACATTTGGGACACATCCTCGATTTCTGAAACTCTGGAGCTGGATGGATAGTGCTAGAGCAATGGAGTAGGAAGGCCAAGGGTGGTCCAAAACAGAGGACACCGGACTGAATTCTGCATTGGATACATTTATCTGATATTAATGAATGGCATGACAGCAAAAAAAAGAACCAAGATTACATATGGGAAGTCATTGGCCTTGGGTGGTGGGGGAGAGCTTTCAAAGGTCCTGCTTGAGGAGAAAGGGGATTAGGAGAACTATCAAGGAAGGACAATGAGAAGACAGAGCAATGGAAAATAAGCAAGATGTAGACTAATGATTCACCTGAAATGGTAGCCTGTGTCAGTGGAATGAGGGGAACAAAGGTCTCTTTAAACCAGGTATGACTCACCTACAATGGTACCCTGTGCCAGTGGAATCATGGGAACAGAGGTCTCTTTAAACCAGGCAGAGTAGTGAAGGATGAGTGACAGAGAAGAGCATGAGCATGGAATGCCATTGGAAACTTGGTTCTAAAAGGAGAATGAGTTGGAGCACTGTAGAGATGGGATTACAGAGCCAGGAGACTATAAAATGGAGGAGACAAGGCACATCCACTGACCGCAGGGAAACCAGCTAATGCAACACAAACTGAGGAAATCTCAAGGGATGGAGCAGGAGTGAGTGGATCTGGAGAAAACACAGAAGAGAGATCAAGAATCCAGACAGAGCACTCAGTGTGACCAAAAGTAACGTCTCTAATGAAAAAGACAAAATAATGTTCTGACAGTTGTGGGGGTGGAGTGGGGAGGGAAATGGCTGCCCTGTCCAGAATAGAGAAAATCCTTATAAAACCCTTTAAGGTAAATGGGGTGGGGCTGTTTAGTTCTTTGATTGGATGGCTTATTCTTCCATCCCCATGACATGAAGAAACACACCCTATGATGTGATCCATTCAAAGTCACGGCGTGTACAAATGGTAGAAACTAGGGACTCACAGCACAGTGTTCTCCAGAGACTTCTATAATGATTTCAAATCAGTGGCACAGAGACAGACTGTCTACACTTCGAAATTCAAGGGACAACACACTGGTGTCATCACCCACTCTTTTTACAAGTGCTACTCTCTTAGAATGAACAGAGAGGTGAAGGAGTTAAATGCTGTACCTTCTCTTGATGAACTCTGAGAGGCTTCTATTGAGAGGCATTTCTTAAGCTTTTCGTAGAGAAAGATTTTAGATGTGTCTTAAAGTCAGTATGACCAGTGTTGGAGAGAGGTGGGGTGGAGTGGGAATACAATGAGTTAACACATAGCTCCATTATTGCCAGAAAGCCCCCACCCCTTCCCTGTGGGACCAAGTAAAACTCTGAAGTCTATGGATTAATTCTGCCCCCGGCATGTCACTAGTAATTTCTCTATGACAGAAGCAGAAGACCCTGGGCCACCCTTCCTTTTGGTGAGCAGGAGCTCTGCCCTTTACATTGCCACATCAAAGGAGGTTGCTGCAGTTTCACCAGCTCAGCAAGAAGGAAAATTAACCCTGTATTTTCTTACTCCAGTTGCCTCAGCATAGCTCACAGGAGTAGAGTGAGCAGATACCAGGCTGACATTCAGAGGACTCTCTTAGCATGAAGGATCAAGAATCATTGTGCATGTGCCATAGTACAACTTTAATAATCAGAAGTGAACACATTTCTAAATTCACCACAAACTGTGGAAGGTTCTCTGCGAGTTCAGATGACTTGGAAAGGGTGGGGGGAAGAAACCCTTTTAAATAATATCTTCTGTTTAATTTTGGAAATATGTGGAAGATGCCATGATTTTTTTAAAAAAAAAAATGAACAGCTTCAATTATATTAAGTAGAAGGCCTCTATTGAATCAATTGACTAAATCCCTGGATGACACTGGGTGTGGCTCAGAGAGACTGAGCAGGAATCCAATTTCTTACTCGAAAGAATGTTCCCCCACCCAGCAGCAGAACTGTACCCTTCCACACCTCCTGATGTTCTTAGGGGGAGGGAACAGCAAGGCTGGAATTCTCAAGCATGGATCAGTCTTTTAAAGATAAGACTTATTTGTCATACTGGAGGAAAGGCATAGGCTAGCAGGGTAAAGATTGGGGGCCCTGGTCTGCTTGCTTGCAGAGTAATTTTTACACTTTAGCTACAAAATAAAGTCATAATTTTTAAACAAAGGAAATATCTCATAGTTTTCTTGCTCTGTAGACTATGACACCTTGCAAGTTTTTAATCTTCTGCAATATGCATGGTAATTGAGCTATTTAAAGTAAGCCCCAAGATATTTGAAAATCATGAGCCAATAAAATCTCCAGGATTCTTTTATTTTAATCCTCCTTTGCCTACTCCCTTGTAGTCTTCTCTCTCTCTCTCTCTCTCTCTCTCTCTCTCTCTCTCTCTCTCTCTCATTCTCTTCTTTCTGCTTTAATAATCTACTGTGGTAAGTAATGGCTAATAGAGATCATTTACATGTTCTCCTCACCCACTGACAATGTATTACAACTTAGAAATATCTAAGGCTGCTTGCTTGTGCTGCTCAAGTGGAAGAGGAAGGAAGTGCAAGCCCTCCAGTCCCCCTCCCACATTGCTACTGGATTTCATGGGTGTGGCAGAGTTAGACCTTTGCAGGTTTGTACCCTTGTTTTAGTCCCTGCTAAGAACTAAGATGATAAACACCTTCCAGAAGAAGAAATGAAACACTTAGATTCTCCCTGGAATGAGAGAGCATCATTTCCACCCACAAGAGGAAAACCTGCGTGAGACTTAAGTATCCATACTATAGAAATGTCAGTCAGTGTAATATGAGCCCACACCCTGAAGACACCATTTCCTTCTGTCTGGCTTAATGATATCTTAAATACTAACTTATGCAAATGAGACATAACACTATTACATAGGGTACATAACCATTTCATGCCCAGGAACCTATTTATAAAATGTGTGGGCAAAAAGGACCATTTCTATACATTCCATTTCCCCCTTTGCAACGGTGATACTATAACACAGGCAGGCATGTGGAATCCATACAGAGCACATGCATGGTGGTTGCATGGGAAGTATGCGTGTACCATACACATTTACATGCAAATTCCTACAAGTCCCTAAACACACAATTTCATCTTCATCACTTTGCACATCAGAGTGAGTGCTCCAGGCTGTCAGTGAGATGGAGCCAGTGAAAGCAGCTGTCCTCAATTGGGGAGGGAATTCCTTCAGCCCCAATTCCCTGTCTAAAAATCATGCTTGGTTCCCTTGACTGAAGGAGATGTGTGGATACTCCCATACTCCCATGCATAAAAATAGGGTGGGAACAAGCTGTCAGCCAGCACACTCCCCCCCCCCCAAAATTCAAGCCTTTAAAATGAATAGAATTGTTTTTTTTAAGGCTCTACCTTCCTAAATTTTATCACCAGCTGGCCAGTGTAGTCATCATAAAGCCTTTTTTTTTTTTGAGGGTGTGTTTAACCCTGGCACCTGTATCTGTTGCATTTATATATTAAAATGAAGGAAGACATGGGACTAAATGTTTTACAAATGTTCCCATGGAAGTAGCAGTTTCTGCAGCCAAGAGCAGCTGGAGGAACACAGCCAGCAGCACCCCTTGCCCCGCCTTGATAGACTTTTCTCCATGCATCCCTTTACAACCAAATATCTACATTTATTTGTTTGTTTGTTATTCTGGGCTTGCTTCTCCTCTAACTAGTTAGACATTCTGCTTATACCTCTTTTCCTCTACCTTCTTCATCCCTACTCCCCACCCCTCCTTCCAGGGCGCTGGCTACATGTGGCCAGGCTGAATGGCTGTTTCCTCTTCACTCTCCTCCACCCCCTTTGGATTCACAGAGAGTTTAACACATTGCCCAGTTTCCAATACCTGCACAAGAATAATGCCAAATCCTCCACTCTTGTACCCCACCCCTAAGGCAATCAGTTTGCAGAGGGGTTCTTCAACCACTACTGCCATCCCACCCCACCCCACCATGGGCACACAGGCACTCAGACCCCACACCCATTTTTTTTTTCTTAACCCTCTCCAAAAATCACTCAAACGTGCTTGTAGGGATGTTTGAAGGCTGCATTTGGTGAGTGTTGCTGCGCTGTGGGTTACTGCGGAATACCATGCCTCTTGCTTCTCTCCACCCTCACCCCAATTAAGTTTCAAAAACGTCTTTCAAGAAATAAGTGAGCAATTTGAAATGAAAGGGGGGGATCTAGGCATTGGGGGAGGGGAGCTTAGGATTCTAGCTTGTCTTGGAGGCATCCCTCATCCTGGGGAACATGAGTCACCATGCTTATCCTCCGGGATATTAACACACCTCTGGTCACTGTGAATGTAAGGAAAGATTCGCAGGAAGGGGGAAGGAGAAAAGCCCCGGTTTCCAACAGGTAATACCGGCTTGCCTTTCCCATCCCATCTAAGCTCAAAGCTTGTAGGGGCGTGGTCCACCCTCTTCCCGGACCAGCTGGCGCACAATTCGCCTCTGATCTTAGGAAGGGGATTTTCCCCCTCTGCACAGCCAGTTCTCCCCCAACCCCCGTTGTCTTAAGGCTCTCTTTAAAAATAAAAATCTCCCAAATTAGTTTCATTCATTCATTAAATAAATAAATAAAATCTCCACATGTTTTTTCCACATCTACCTGCTCCCCTTTAAAGCTCCTGGGAGCTCGAAATCAGGTATCTTCCGCAGCACATGTGAGAAAAATTGAACCACAGAACAGGCAATGTTCAACTGTGATTATAATTCTCTCAAACCACGCTTTTCAGAAATAATATAAAGGGTCGCTTTCTTATCTTGTACATAGAGCCCACATTGTCCCCACACCCCTTTCTACATCCACACCCTCAAAACCAGAGACCTAGCGGCTCTGCACTTACTAATAGGCGAGAGGGAATCGTATTTCCAGCCAAGCCGGCATATTTCTCTATCCTCACCCTAATTAGTATCAGCATTCCAAAATCAGAGCATGAAAGACAGAAAAGAATAAAGCTGGGATGCAACCATCAGTTACCATATGCTAAGAAGACCAGACCACCACACCAGGGCAGAAGCAGTTTTTTAAAATCATTTTTTTTCCTGCCTTTTACAAGGAAATACTGTGCTCTGGTAATTTCACAACAGCAAGAAGTAAAAAAAAAAAATCTTTAACTCTACCTGTTTGGTTCTTCTCATACAGCACAGCATGGTGGTATCTTCCCCTGCCTTCTTCCTGCCTTCTCTCCTTTCCTCCTCTCTTCCTTATTCCCCCCCTCTCCACCTCTTTTCTGCTCGCTTGCTCACTCGCTCTCTCGCGCTAGCGCGCTCTCTCTCCCTCCCTCCCTCCCTCCCTCTCTCTCTCTCTCTCTCTCCCTCGCACACACCAGGGCAGTTAGCAGCAACTGTAAGGTCCACAGCTATTGCTCACCGCACATGCTCTGCTCTCTCTCTCTCTCTCTCTCTCTCTCTCTCTCTCTCTCTCTCTCTCTCTCTCTCTCTCTCTCTCCCTTCCGTCCCTCCCTCCTCTTTCCTCTCCCCTCTTCTCTCTCTTCTCTTTCCTCCTCCACTCCCCACCCAATCTATCTTTTTCTTCCTTCTCTCTGGGTCCCTTTCTCAGAAATGTTCACTAGCTTTCCGTGACTAATCACTTCCCGTAGCCCCTACCCCCATTCTAGACGGTCGCCCCCTCCCAGTCCCCTGCCAACCTCATGAATATTTAAACACCTCCAATCTGGACCCAATTACCCACCGACTCTCTCTCACTACATTGGGAGAGCTATGGGGTGGGGGCAGAGAAGGATATTCCAGACAGTTGGAGAGATGGATGGAACATGTTTTAGGGAAGTGGGGCCTTGAGGAATGCTTGTGTCTCTTTCCTAACTCTCCTCTTCCCCAGCACCACAAGAGCAAACATGCAAGGAGGAGCTAGAGATACATAAGTTATAGATGCCATTTAGATTTTATGTGCAGTTGGTAATCGTGGAGGTTCAGTTTCCTCAAAAATACTGTTTTTATTTATGTAACCTAAATGCATACATATAATAAGCTTAGATATGCACAAACATATGTCATCTATGCTTCAATACACAATCTGCACACACACACACACACACACACACACACACA
>CABHPR010141110.1:0-10222 GCA_902168415.1 Peromyscus melanophrys | reverse complement strand
GTGTGTGTGTGTGTGTGTGTGTGTGTGTGTGTGTGTGTGTGTGCGTGTGCGTGTGTGGTGGTGATGTGTGAGTGTGTATGTGTGTGTGTGTGAGTGTGTATGTGTGTGTGAGTGTGTGTATGTGTGTGTGTGTGTGTTGAATGTGGTCTCGAGTCCTCTCAGTGTTTATTTTGAGCTATAATGGTGGCCAGTTGACTGTGAGATCTCCCTATAGGAGCTCTAGGATTATGCGGGGTCTGGGGATTCAAACTCCTGTCCTTATCCTGTCCTTACGCCTGGGCAGCAAGAGCTTTACACACTGAACCATCTCCCTAGCCCTGAAACTGGGTTAGAAGTGTTTCACAGCTGAAGATACCACATAAATTGAAATAAATAAGAGAGTCCCCAACTGCATTCCAAATCCTTCTAAAACTCCTATGGACATTTACTCAATGAGTGGTAGAGAAAGTAATTTAAAAAAAAAAAAAGAAAAAAACCACGATCCACCCAATTCAGCTGCCAAACGTCAAACTGGATCATTATTTTTAAAGTTTATTCTCCTTTGGGTTTTCCTCAGATGAACTCCACATTCATGGGGTGGGGCTCTGGGTCCGGATCTCGCCTGGCTAAACTCTGCTGGGTCTTCTTCTACACCCCTGGTCCTCAACCTTCCTAATGCTGTGACCCTGAACACAGTTCCTCATGCTGTGGTGACCCCCAACCATAAAATTATTTTCGTTGCTACTTCATAACTGTAATTTTGCTACCGTTAGGAATCATGATATAAATATCTGTATTTTGCAATGGTCTTAAAAGTGACCCATGTGAAAGGGTCGTTCAACCCTCAAAAGGGTCACAACCCACAGGTTGAGAACCACTCTTCTACACCAAATTTAGTAATCAAGTAAGTTTGTGTTTTGCCAGGTCACATGTAGCTATATTTGGCCTTTACCATCTCCCTGTATAAATGTCATGCTCTGGCTTCTGCCGTGTTCCCAAGGCCTGACTCCCCCCGTAACTCTACATGGTTCATGTTCAAATCCTTTAAAAAAAAAAAAAATCAGATCACATTTTCTAAAAACATTTTTTGGGAAAGTAAATGCCAAAATATTTCCAAAACTTTCACAGAGACCAAAGCATGGTTTGGACTGTAGTCCATAACATTTTTCTTAAGTTTGTCTCCAAAAAGGGAAACAAATGTTACTAATGAGATAATAAACTAGGTTTTACATTACAACAAATATCTAATATCCAAAAATCTTTGATTGCCAGTTAACTCTAAAGAAAAATATGAGACCATTTTAAGTAAGCTAAATTTGTAAAATCAGGAAGGAAAGTAAATATAACATTTAACTTGCAAGAAAAAAAATTCAGTTCCTCACTTTATGAAATTCCAGTTTCCTAACTCTTGTACCTCCAAATGAAATACCCATGGATGTGAAGCCATGGCTTCCTTGTTTGGGTGTGGGTATTTCTTGGGGTGGGAGTGTTGTCTGTTTGCTGTTTGTTTGTTTTGAGACAGGGTTTCACTATGTAGACCAGGCTGACCTCAAACTCACAAAGATCCGCCCACTTCTGCCTTCAAGCTACTAGAAAGGCCTGCAGCATCATCATACCCCTCAAAGCTAGATATTTAACTTTGTCTTTGAACATGTTAATAATCAATGTCTTACATTCCTTTTATAAAACCCATAGCCATCTACCACTATAAATATTAGTAACTATACTCAGAAAGCTAACGATATAACACACCCTAGGCTAAATATTCTATAAACATGGCAGCCTGAAGAATATATGGGAAACAAAAGCTTAAACATGAAAACCTTCTACACTAAACTTAACAAAATTACATGCCCAGTAGGTGGCCCCCTCCCCACTCCTCCTCTGCCCCCTCCCTCCATTCAAGCTATTACACTCTGCAAAGCAACAGGCTTCCGGTAGTTTATGCGGTTTTGTCTCTGTGATTTGCAAATGGTGTAATAAAATAGAAATCAATTTAAAACTCAAAAGGCTTTAAGGCATACATTATTTATAAAGTTGAGAAAAACATCATTGGGGAACTGTTTAAGTTTTATATACGAAGCAATTTATCAATGAGAATGCGGTGGCACAGACCCACTAACAAGTAAAACAGAAAAATCATAAGACAGCCGCTTCGACCATAATAATTTTAATGCAAAAGGGATAAGTTAGTGTGTCTAACCAAACGACAGCCGTAACAATGCTTTGAAAATTAAATATGGCAGCGCGGACTTTGTGATGTACAATCAATTACTTTGGCAGAAATAAGCATGCACCATCCTCAATCCTACACAGACACAGACACACACACACACACGAGTCCACTCTCTGATCACTCTCTGGGTTAGCACGAAGTTAAAAATGAAAACTGGCAGCTTGCAGAAGATCCCACAGCAAATGGCAGAGCTGGTACCCAACTCGACTGTGACGCTAATGGAGAAGGGAAGGACAGTGCACTCTGAGCTGTGAGGCCAAGTTCAGAGACAGCCTTTGATGGCAGCACAATGGAAATGCGTAAGGAAAGGGCATTTAGGCATGAAGCTGTGACTGAACAGACAATGCTTACTACATAAACCTGTCCCAGAGTAGAATGATCTGAGTCATGCAAGTCTCAGCAGCCGTAAGAGAAAAGTCCGACTACTTCATAATCACTGAGGACATGTCTGAAGGCTAGAAAGGAAACAACACAGTAACTCTTCACTAGGATCTCATTAATGCAAACTACTGGGGGTGGTGGGGGCAGGGAGGAAGAAGCAGAGCCAGTCAGTCTGAAATAGTGCAGCCTACATTAGAGGATGTTTATGAAGTACAAAAGGAGCATGAGCTGGCTGCTAACAGAATGTTCCGCCAAGGCTGTCACACTCATTGGTATTTCTCAGGATATATTTGCACTTAGACACAGTGATTAAGCCCTTTAAAAGCTTTTTCCAGATCTACTGAACTTCCACTGATTCTGTGAGTCTCCATGTACTGTTTATAGTCAACACAGAGCTCAATTATCATCCGAGCATCCTGAGAAAGACTCAACCTTTCAACACTTCAGTTCACTCCTCAGTAAGAAGTCTCCAAAGTTCCTCTTGAAAACTCAGCATCAACTCATTGTCATGGGCTATGTGTAAAGCACTCTGTAGGCTGTCTTGGGGGGGGGGGGACACTAAAAGCATATAAGACACTATGTCTGTCAAGGTGCTCACAGCCTGGGCCAGATGATAGGATGAGACAGGAAGATATCAGAAATGGGACTGGTTGACTGGCAGAAGGTAATGGTGGGAAGCCAGCATCAAGAGATAAGGGAATCCTCAGATAGAAGGAGGTTCAATATGAAGACAGGCTTGATAGAGACACAGAGTTCAAGAGGCTGAAGCCAGAGGGAACAGCAGTGACCTCCTATATCTATACAGAATCCATGCCTAAAAGTGACCTCCTAGATCTATACAGAATCCAATCCTATGTTACCCACTATGTCTTGACAGACAGAATGGAGCTCTGGGGGCTAGGGAGATGAGTCATTCAGCAACATGCTTACCACACAAACATCAATTCCTGAGTATGGATCCCCATCAGTAAGACCAAGAGGAGCAGTGTGTGCCTGTAACTCCTGTGCTAAGGGGTGGGGACAGAGACAGGGGGATCCCTAGGGCTTTCTGGCTAGATAATCTAGCAGATCAGTGAGAGACTGTCTCAAAAAATGAGTAGAATAATAGAGAAAGATTCCTACGTCATCAATCACTGGCCTCCCATATGCTTGCACATGTGCACACCACACACACAATACATACATACATATACATACATATATACATACATACATACATATATACATATGAAAGGGATATAAGGGGGAAGGGTTCTTTGACAAGGACCTATCAATAATACTCCCTATTATATGTGACCTTTTTGTTTGTTTTGTTTTGTTTTGTTTTTCGAGACAGGGTTTCTCTGTGTAGCTTTGCGCCTTTCCTGGAACTCACTTGGTAGTCCAGGCAGGCCTCGAACTCACAGAGATCCGCCTGGTTCTGCCTCTGGAGTGCTGGGATTAAAGGCGTGCGCCACCACCGCCCGGCGTGACCTTTTTGTACAACAACATATATTCCAGGTTTTCCTCTGCTGTCCCCTCAAGGCAGATGGGATGCCTTAGTAAGTTCACTGAAAGTCCCGATCCTGACAGCTCCATGTTTGGGCATAAGTAATGATCCCACCAAACTGGACACAGGACTCATCTCCAACATCTCCTTCCCATTTTGCTTACTCTCGATTCAAATCCCACAAAGCCCGGCCGCTACAACCGAACTGGCAGGCAGGGCCGCCCCAAGTGCATGCGTTTGCTCGTGTCTGAAAGTCTGGAGTCAGGGAGAAAGACTGGTTTATTTGTTGTAACTGTTCTGTCCACAAAGCAGCAACCTGGACGAGGAGAAGACACACAGCACATTCCTGAGAGAGGGCATGTGAGTTAAGTGTGACGGGGGAAGACTTGCTAGGCAGCTTGCTTTGGCTCACTCTCATTTTACAAGCTAGAGGACCTCCCCTTTTTACTTCGGTGACCTTTTCTGGGGTCTAATGTGGAATTTCTAGAAATTAATATGTTAATTAAGCCATGAGTTTGTGATGGACAGCCTACGGATGGACTTTATAGAGACATGAACTCCATGAAATTGATGTAAAGTTTTGTTTATATGTATTTTTCTGGCAAGAGTTTAAAGCTTACACTGGGTTCTCAGTGGACCATTAGAACTGGAAAAAAAGACAAGAATATATTCTATCAAAACTGATTTCTTGCTTTGTGAAAGCTTATGTCAGGAGACTGAATGTATGTAGTATAGGCTAGGGGGAAATACTTGCCAAACACAGACCTTTCAAACAACCTCACTGGCAAATACACAGAGGACAGAGATTGACATTTCACTGCAGAGAGTACACAGATGGCAATAAACACACGGCAAGATGCTCAACATCACCAGCCACTAGGGACCTGCAGATTCAAACCACAGTGAGACCAGCACCTGTCATTCAACATGAATGACAAGCCAGACCACATTGCTGGTGGGATGCAAACGGGTGCAGGCACTGTGGGAAACATCAGGGATTCCCAAAGTCCAAGCACAGAAGTGCTATCAGCAAGTGCGCTCATGGAGAGATAAAAATCCACACTTACACAAGAACCTGGAGACTTTCATAGCAGCCCTGTTTGTGACAGCCTCAAAACTAGATGATGCCAGATGTCCTTCAACAGCATGATCGTTCAGCTTCAGAACAGAGCAATATATACACTACAGAAACATGTAGTTGGCCTCCTCACTCTTGGGTTCTGCATTCATGCATCCCACCAAACACAGACTGAATATGCAGTTGGGCTTATATGGTTGCATATAAACTAAACTTGCACAGATTTTTTTCCCTCATCATTATTCCCCCCAAACAATGAAGTATATTTGCCTAATGCTGATATGTTTTTAGGTATTATAAGTAATCTAGAGTTAAAATCTATGGGAGGAGTCACATGGGTTACCTGCTAATACAATGCCATCTCTATAAGACTTGAACATCCTCCAATTGAGGTATCCATGGGAAGTCCTAGGCCAATACCTATGCAAAGGGACAATCACACACTATCTACCAATCCAAAGGAGGAAAGTGGTAGCATGGACAGAACTTCAGGAAGTGAGGCTAGAGGAATGGCTGAACAATCGAGAGCACTAGCTCTAGCAGAGAGGCTGGATTTGATTTCCAACGCCCAGGCCAGGCAGCTCACAGCTCTAACTCCAGCTCCAGGATGATCTGATGCCTCTTGCCCCCATAACGACCTCCACACAGATACACAATCAATAGTAATGTAAATAAGACTTTCAAATTTTCAGGAGGCTATATTGAGCAATAAAAGGCAACCCCCAGAAGTGGTAGGCCATACAATTCTATATACAACGTTTTATAAAAGAAAAATGTCATTCAGATGGGGACAGATTGGTGGTTACTGGGAGTTAAAAACAGCAGTTGAGATAAAAGATGTCGGAAGGTAATGATGATTATAGAAGGCAAAGCACAGCTGAGGTTCTCTAACCATTCAATGTCTTACATGACAGCGGGCACATGAACCTACACAGGCAACAAAATGACACAGCAGAGACATTAGAAACACATGCTGACTCACGGAAGAAAAATGGGAAGCCTGGATACGGTTAATAAGATGCATCAATGCCCTTCGTGCTTGAGTTTTTCTTAATTTTATTATTTAATATTGATTTGTTTTATCTCATGAGTGTTTTTACTGCATGTATATGTGGTGCACCGTATGTGTACCTAGTGCCTGAAGAGGCCATAAGAGAGTGTAGGATTCCTGGAACTGGAGTTATAGAGGTTGGTGGGTGCTGGGAAACAAACCTGGGTCCTCTGGAAGATCAGCCAGTGCTTTTAAACACTGAGCCATCTCTCCAGTCCCTAGAGAGAAAGTGCATGTGGGGGGGGGGGGGCAGCGGGGGAGAGGGAGGCTGAGTGTAGTGCCTGTGGAGGCCAGGAGAGGGCATCAGATCCCTTGAAGCTGGAGTTACAGGTGGTTGTGAGTCATCTGACATGGGTACTGGGAACTGAACTCAGGTTCTTCGGGAGAACAGCAAGTGCTCAATGTCTGAGCCATCTCTCCAGCCCCTGGTTAAGATAGTAATAATATAGTTTTGCAAGCTATCGGCCTGGAGATAAACTGAGCAGCATATACAAAGGTCCTCCTATTGTTTCTGACGGATGCTTGGGAATACGTAATTGTCTCAACAAAAATTCCAACTAAAACAATCTTACCAGGGCTTATGCTTGTGCATCCTAATCAGTTTTCCCCTTTTGTGATTTGTGGTAGCTAGAATCAATCAATCAATCAATCAATCTCTCTCTCTCTCTCTCTCTCTCTCTCTCTCTCTCTCTCTCTCTCTCCCCCTGTGCTGTTCCTTGTCATTACTTCAAACATTATTATAATTTCTTTATTGCTTCCTACATTTGGTTTAATCATTTTGTGTGGGAGCAAAGCTTCATCCTTTGAGAATAAATTTGAGGGGCTGGAGAGACAGCTCCATTCCTGCTGTTCTTCCAGAAGACCCAGGTTTAGCTCCCTGCACCCACACGGCAGCTCACAACCAGGAGACCCAATGCCTTCTTCTGACCTCTGTGGTCAGTTCCTGCTGCTCTTCCAGAAGACCCAGGTTTAGCTCCCTGCACCCACACGGCAGCTCACAATCAGGAGAACCAATGCCTTTTCTTCTGACCTCTGTGGGCACAAGGCATGCATGATGTACCCAGACATATATGCGGGCAAAACATTCACACACGTAAATAAAATACACTGATTTAAAAAAAAACTAAACTTGAATTTTTAAAACAGCAGAAGGTTTTCAAATCCACTGAGGAAATAATATGTGTAAACTAAAGAATGTTATTTATGAGCAAAAACCAAGTGACAGCTAAATCATGAAACTGGTTTTCTCCTGTGGAATTCCTTAATTTGAGATTTTGAGGTCCAAGAGATCATTTACATTCTTTTGGTTGAAAATCCCGTTAAGAGGCAGCAAGAAGCCACGGAAGGGCTTCAAGTGGGGCAAGCTCTTACCTCAGTTGTATTTCTACAACACTGACCCAAAGGGCGCTGACGGGACTAGAGAGAAGGGACAGTGGGGCAGAGAGAAGAGGTGGGGACAGACTCATGGGGTATCCTCTGCTACTTACAAGTGCGGTCAGCCAGGTATGAGTTCTCAGAAATTAACAGCGCTGAAGGCTCTGGAGAGACACCACACCTCCCCGAGCCTCTCAGCTGCACCTCAGCTGCACCCCGTTGTGGCTGTGTGTGACAGCCCTCCTCGCTTCCTATCCCCATCCAACGCCATATCCTCATTACAGGGCTACCCAAGTGCTTTCCCCTCACCCATAAAAGGTGAGGGATCCTTTAACTGGAACTGCTAACCTGTTTCTAGACCATAAAACAAACGAAGTAGCACACTGGAGAAATTCTAGAACAATGGTTTAACATTTAGAAATGACCTTCCAGCAAAAATGCGAAGCGTTGAGATTTAGCCTCAGAAACATGACTGCTTTCTAGCTGTTTAGTTGAGCAGTTATTTATCACTGCTGTGAGTTGTACTGACTAATAAAACAAGCATAAAGTCCCTCTCTTTCGGTGCCTTTCAATTTATTGGAAAGGAAGGATATGATCATGTGAAATAGGCAAACAATGACCTACAGGGATAGACAAACACTGAGGATAACATAAACACTCACTTGCTTGACAAGTATGGACTGAGTGCCCATTATGTAGTAGACACTGGAGATGCAGTGATGAGGCTATTCTAGAGGAGATGTCAGCTGTGTGAGACAGGGGAAAGATGAAGCCCTGGTGTGAGTGTGGAAACCGTAAAAAAGTAAAGCAGACACACACTGGTCCATCAGTAGCGGAGATTCCTGTGGGAGGCCAGTTCCCACCTTTACAGGGTATCTATGAGCAGGAGAAAGGAATAAGGAATTTGTAGATAGAAAGATAGCAGAGATGAGACAGACAGAAACACAGGATAGCTTCGGGAGGACCTGGATCAAAAACCATCAGCCCCTTCTGTCTCTTCAAAAGAGCTTTTTATAACATGCCAAGGGGCGGGGCAAAAGACCTCCCCCTTGCTAGATCAAAGCATACCGCACAGCCAAATGTAGACCCTTCCACACACCTGGTAACCACACACATGGTCAAGTCATTCCCTCATGCAGCCCTGCTGTGTAAAGCGAGCTCAGATCTCACTAGGAAAGCCCTGTGGGCCTCCACAGATTCCAAGCATGGCCTCCCAAGAACATGAAGCCTGAGCTGGGTTTTAAAGAAAGCAATGGCTTTTAGGTAGAGCCATGCCTACATAGGAAGGCTTGAGGAATGAGAGCAGCAAATGTCTGTGATTCTCCAAATGACTGAGGTAGTGATGTAAGGAAAGAGACAGAGGACAGAAGTTGCTACTGGCCTTCAGCACTCTGGCACCAAGGATGTTAAGTGGCCTATGATGCCAGATCAACCCAACACCAGCAGTTGCCTCACCCCAAGAGCTCACACTGTGGAGAATTGCTTAGGTAGAAGGTAGATTTGCCAAGAAGATCATGAAAGGGAGAGACCGCAGGTGTAAGAAATGGACACAACCACTTGGAAGGAATACCTATTCTGGAGCTACAAAGACCTCCAGAGCCCACAAGAAATATGTGTATAAGGCAAACAGGAGAAAGACTTTGCAGAAACCCCAAGGTAATGCCACATAAGAAGCATAAATATCAAGCTTGTAGGGGGTCAGGTTAAGGTGACAGATGTGATAGAATTGTGTTTTTAAAGGACATTATTGTTGCTGGTGCCAGGTGGATTGGAAGCAAAGAAAGACCAAAGACAGGACAACCAGGAAAGAGACACTGCTGTCCTTCAGAGACACTGCTATCCTTCAGAGACACTGCTGTCCTTCAGAGACACTGCTGTCCTTCAGAGACACTGAGTCCTTCAGAGAGACACTGATGTCCTTCAGAGACACTGATGTCCTTAGAGAGACACTGAGCCCTTCAGAGACACTGGTGTCCCTCAAGTGAATTACTTAAGTGCTGAATGAAAGCCATAGCACAGAAATAAATCTGGAGACATTAGAGAAAGAAAATGGACAGCCTTGTAACCAAGCTCATTGTAGAGCCTGGGGGGTTCTAAGGTGACTCTCTGATCCCAGAATCAGAAACCAGGTGTATGATATGTTGCTGGCCGAGATGCAGAGAGCAGGAGAGGCAGACATAAGACAGATATCCACCACTAACCATGGGTTTCTGGAACCCACAGAAAAACGGTTTCATATTCTAACAGTGAATTTTGGAATTTAACATTAAAACAACAAGAAAGAGTTTTCCTTTTCCATTGACTACTATGAGCTTCAATGGGGTACAAAGAAAATTTCAACTAACAAATAAGGCTTTTTTTTTTTTTTTTTTTTTTTTTTGGATCAACCTGAAGGGCTGGGTGTGTAGTGCGGTGGTAGAGTGGTGATTGACCACGCATAGGCCTTAGCATTGATCTGTAGCACTGAAAAAAATATCCTGGACATTAGAAATGGCATAGAGCCAGGCAGTGGTGCACGCCTTTAATCCCAGCATTCAGCAGGCAGAGCCAAGTGGATCTCGGTGAGTTCGAGGCCAGCCTGGTCTACAGAGTGAGATCCAGGACAAGCACCAAAGCTACACAGAGAAACCCTGT
>CABHPR010141109.1:15626-38972 GCA_902168415.1 Peromyscus melanophrys | reverse complement strand
ATCATGCCTACCAGCGATTTATATGGGTGCTGGGGTCTAGACTCAAGTCTCCAGGCTTGCACAGCAAGAACAATAAATTCACTGCCATCTCCCACTCGCTGCTTTGTAGAGCTTTCAATTTAAGAATATAATTTTAATTAGAGTAGAACATTCTTATACTACTCAGATTACTGTTTACATATGATTTCCTTTTCGGAACAAAACAGAAAACAATGCCATTTCTTTCTCGCTACTGAACAGAACAAGCCTTTTTTTCCAGACGTCTTTTTATTCACCACAAATACCTTTTTGTGTGTGTGTGTGGTTGTATAACATTCTAATGTTTAAAATGCTCAAAGCCAAATTTATAACAAATTTAAATTAAATATTTTGATTGGGTTTTGTTTGTCCTTGACAACTGAGCAACAACAATTTCATTCCACAAAGTAGGATTAGTTTTCTGACAGGCTAAGGGGAAGAAAGGAAGGAGGGAGGGAGAAAAAAGGAAAAAGCAGTTGTTTGGGGGCAATCTGATTATTTTTAGTGTAGGCAGTGAAACAAAGGAGCATCAGCCTGTGGCTTGCAGGGGCCTGTCTAGGACATCTGCCCGTTATCTTCCTCTCCTGATTTCAGAAGGCCAGGTAACAGTTCAGTTTTCTTTTAAAGCTGTAGAACTTGACCACGAGTGACTCCATTTTAACATCTAGCCTGATGGGTTGGCGGTAGGCACCTAAGTATCTTCTAGCTGGTCAGCGCTGTAATTGAAGCCACCCTGCTGTGACTCTTTCTGTATTGACGCATTCCCCACGTTTAGGACCACTGTTCAGGAACTCCCAGAAGTAGGACTTCTGGGTTAGTGATGGGTACAAGCCGCAGCCGAGATGAGGCCCAAGCATTGACCCTCAGAGTATTTCTCCTGCATGCCCTGCCTGCCCTGTCTGAGAGGTAGCAAGAAGACTCTGGTCGCCAAGTACTTAAATAAGCACCTTGAGTCTGTGTTGTCTAACAGCGCCATGAGTTTCCTGGTTTCCCTCCTCAGATTTTATAAGGAAGATAATTCTTCTTCTGTCTTCTTTAAGACACATTTTCTAGTTTTGGGTTTGCTAAAATGTCCACAAACTTTCGCTCCTCTTTGATTTGTGTATTCAGGTCACGTCTCTTTGTGAGGATCTTTGTCACGGATAGCATTTTATAGCTTTGTAGATTTTATGTGTATCAAAACTTTCAGTTTATATGTGGATAATTATTTTGCTTTTAAATTTGTTTCTCTAGTTTAAGGCCTAATCAATCAATCAATTAATTAATTAATTCCAAGGCTGGAAATATGGCTCAGGAGTTAAGAGCACTTACTGTTCTTCCAGAGGACCTGGGTTCAGTAACTCGTACTATCTGTAACTCCAGGGGATCTGATGCCCCTTCTGATCTCCTCAGACAATGGGCATGTATGTGGTACACAGACACACATGCAGGCAAAAACACTCATACACATAAAATAAAAATAAATTTTTTTATAAAGGTTAATTTTCAGAGATTTAACAGCTGTTTGCTTTTCTTCCATTTCAACATCCTCTTTGTCCTGTTTATCTCTCTATCACCTTAGATGCTTACCTTAATTAACATGTAAGACATTAAGTTGCCTCCGTTTTTTAGTAGCAAGAAAGGTATTTTTTTTGAAATTAGTTTTTAAAAGATGCTTATTTTCATTGATGTTGGAATGGGTGTTTGAGTGTCTGCCACATGTGTAGGTGCCCACAGAGGACAGAAGAGAGTACGAGATTTCTCTGGGAGTGACAAACAGTTGTGAGCTGCCCAACGTTGGTGCTGGGATTCAAACTTGGGTCCTCTGAAAGTGTTCTTAATCACTGCACCATCTCTCCAGGCCCCGAAATTCATTTCTTTATTCGTGATTTTTCCCGCCTCTGCCATCGCTTCTTAAACTGCCATGTGTTGTATATACAACCCCACAGTTGCCACTGCTGTCCGTAACTCTTTAACCACTACTGCCACATACTATTCAACTTGGAACAAACATACATCGCTATCAACTAGGATAATCTTTACTCTTTGTCCTCCACTGAACTCAGTGATGTCTGTTGACTTCTCAAGTACGTCCGTCCTCTAGTGAGTTTGAAGGAAGTGTCACTGAAATGATGTTACCCTGGGAGGATTATATGTTTATCATCAGGTATCTGGTTGATCTGACACAAGCTTCTATGTGTATATTGCAAAGATCATGCAGAAGCTTGTCCTTCTTTTTTTTCCTTGCAGGTCTTTGGGTGTCTTTAAAGCTACTGCCGGGTGACCTCACACAGGTTCAGAAGAACTTTTCACACCTGGTGGATCGATCAACAGCAATCGCTCGGAAAATGGGCTTTCCAGAAATAATCCTGCCAGGTACACACTTGGCTTGAGTCCTGTTTTATGTTTCTTTTCCACATTGGAAGGAAGGATCCCCTCTATTCAGACATTTGAGGCAATCTGGATCCCTCAGAGGACATCATTTAGGGTTAATGGCATCAAGAAACTGGTGACAGAGAGTTGCAGCATCCTAAGAGACTATTCAATGAGCAAGACCAAGAAAACACCTTTAAGTATCACTCAGCATTCTCAACACACTCTTTCCCATCCTGTTCTGCACACACGCTTCCCCAACTTGACTTCCTTCCCAGGAAGCAGTCTGGTGATTCAGTGTCTTCAGTCCAGGAGACTAAACTGCTTCCTTGACAAGCACTTTTTCTCGATGACAAGCATGTCATCAGCTACGTTGGGCCCGAGTGCTCAGCTCCATCTCTGAGATGCTCTGTTCTGTTCCCATGAGCTCTAACTGTGCTCTGCTCACCCATTCTGCACTTTCCCCGTTCTTCCTCTGCTCTCATCTTTTTACCACATGATAGTGACCTGCAGTCGTAGTCTCCCGAGTTTGCTGACTACACCCATGTACGTCTCTTGTATCCATAGTAGTCCAAGGGAATCATACTCTGAGGAACTTGATTAATAATCATATGAACTAATTGCTACTAATGAGACTTGTGGACAGCCAGTCATATCACATGTGAAAATTCTAGAAAGCCACCTTGCTGTGTACTCCTCGAGAACCGATCTTTTGAGAGTCATTGGGATCTTTTTTCATCGTTAGGACGTTAAGGGGCAGGGTAGTTACAAACACATCACCTGAGTGTGAAGGGTGTTTTAATGAATACTCATAGAATGAATAAGAATTTCTGTAAAAGGGAGGTTGTCTTCTTTTTTCATAAAAGCAGCTTCATTGCAAAGCTGTTTTCACCTGACTATAAACTCACCAGCATCTGGGGGAAACATTTTGCTTTTTTTATTGTTTAGATTTGTTTTAGAGAGAAGTTCTCACAGTGAGCCCAGGATGACTTGGAACTTGAATCAGTCTTCCTGTCTCAATCTCTGGTTGCTAGAATGATAGCCATGCACTACTACACCCAGATGTCTTACAGTTAAAACAAGTAATTGTCTACAATATTCTCTTGTAAGATGGCTTCACTGTTAGACAAGACAAGAATCTGAAAACAGAGAAATTTACTTTTTAGACAAGTTGTCTTTGTCTTGGAAATACTGAAATACTTCTTATCAGCAGGATTGGCTCAGAGTGCCAGGGCTGTAATGGGCTTTAAAACTCCCGTCTAGGACAACGGTTTCCATGCTGCTCTGTGGATCAGCTCTGTAAGATCCTCTCAGGAACTCTACAGTACAGAAGTACATGGGTTGAAGATATCACTCAGTGGTAGAATTCTTAATTGGCATAGATGAGGGCCTGGGTTCCCTTCCTAGCACTGAAGAAAAAAAAAATAGAGAAAGAAAAAGACAGTGGCTAGCTTGATTCAGTGGTGCCTGCCTGCCTGTAACCTGACCGCTGTGGAGGTGAGTCAGGAGGATCATGAGTTAGAGGTCAGCCTGAGCTGACACTGTTGACTGGTCCTTCCCTCCTCTGAGCATTGCCTTCCTTTCTCACTAGAGACACCAGAGTCTCCTTTGTCCATTCCCCTGGGGCCTTTTCCAGGCACCTTCTGTTTTCCTCAGTCATTCTTTGTCTGGTTCTTTAGCTCTGCTTACTTGCCGAGGGCTGTCTTAATGAACACCATAGAAAAGGCCCCATGACAGTAGGGATTCACTCTCCCGTGTTTCTGGGGGATGCATGCCCAAGACCAAGACATTTGCAAGGATGAGCTTCCCTAGGCTTGCAGACAGCCATCTCCCACTCTGCGTGTATTCTCATCTCCTTAAGTCAATGCCCTGTCTCCAAATACAGGCATTCTGAAGGCCTAGGGCTGTAACATCTGGATGGCGGGAGGCACAGTTCAGCCCATAATAGGTTAGCTTTCTCTGTCAACCATCTTGTCCCTGGGTGATAGTGTGCACTTATTTGACTTTTATCTGTCAATCATCTTTAGTCTCCATCTTTAGCACTAAGACTCCTTTGGACTTCAGGCCATCTAGCCATCTACCTCCTCCATCAAGACCCTGGCTTACTCTTACCACCTCCAACTAGCTCACTCTCTTTCTTCCTTTGAAGGGATTACTTCTTTCTCAGCATTCACAGTGGGACTGCCTGTCCCTGTGAGTGTATTGCTAGTGTTCCTGGGTTGTGTTTCCTCAGGAACCATGCCCACATCCAGCTAGCTGCAGAAACCAGAAACCTGGAAGGCACTATTAAAGAAATCTACTGGGCAGCCTAGCAAAATATATTATATGCTTATTATTAGACGTGTATTCCTAAATGTGACAAAGAATTACTATTGAAAAAAGTTGGATCCCAGAGGTGGCTGAGTGATTAAAAACTCTTGCTACACGACCCTGATGACTTGTAGAATCCACATAAAAAAGCTGGGTGTCGTGACTCCTATCTGTTATCCCACACTCCTTTCAAAGTCCCACGATACAAGACAGAAGAATTGCCTGGAAGCTTGTGAGAAATAACAAGAGAGACACGGCCTCAAAAAGAACGTGGAAAGGGAAAAGTGGCTCCCGAGAAGTTGTCCTCTGACCCCACCCCCACACACACACACACATGCTGCGGCATGAACGTGTACGTGTGTGCGTACACTAGTAGAAAAATGTTACTCTTTACAAAACGTGTACATCAAAGACCTCTCGATATGTAGTGAAAGGTGGAATGAGAGAGCAGTAGAAGACTTCTGTAGAATAAATAGGGTATCACCACCAGACCAGTTCCTATTAGTTTATCTTTTGTGCGTTGTATCGTGGGACTTTGAAAGGAGTTCTCAGATCAGCCACACTCACAGGAGGCCTGTCATGTTGCAGGGGATGTCCGAAATGATATTTATGTCACCCTGATCCACGGGGAGTTTGATAAGGGGAAGAAGAAGACGCCTAAGAACGTGGAGGTGACCATGTCTGTGTTTGATGAAGAAGGCACCCTTTTGGAGGTACGTAGCATCCCCTACAAACGCCACCGCCGTCACACGTGCTCTGTAGCGGCAGCAGACTTCTGCTCAGACTGACTCTCAGTGTCCCCATATCGGGTTTAGTTCTTCTTTTCTGGGGTTTTGTTCTTTGATTTGTTTCTGGTTTTTATTTTTTGTTTTTGTTTTTGTTTTTGTTTGTTTTTGTTTTTGTTTTTGTTTTTCGAGACAGGGTTTCCCTGTGTAGCTTTGCGCCTTTCCTGGAACTCACTTGGTAGCCCAGGCTGGCCTTGAACTCACGGAGATCCACCTGGCTCTGCCTCCCGAGTGCTGGGATTAAAGGCGTGCGCCACCACCGCCCGGCTTGTTTCTGGTTTTTAAGAAGGGGTCTCAAGCTAGCTGAGGCTGCCTCAAACTTGTGATCCCTCTGCCTTTGCTTCCAGGGTGCTGGGATTATAGGCATGCACTAGTACGCTCAATGCTTTTTCATAAGGAAAAATATACAAGACCTGAAAAATCTGTGGTTTTCAGTGGCTAATCTTACACCTGGAGCCATTTAGATTCATTTTGGTATTTCCGCTGTGCAGAGATACTGCAGGCCACCTAGCTTTAGGTTCTCAGGTTCTATAACATTTTCAAGCTATGTTGCTACTCTAACCTTGGGCACAGTGGCAAAAGTATTCCAAAGGCCTTGAAAGGCACACTGCCATTACCTGGGCCGGTAGAGCCAACAGACTTGAAGGAGCACTGTGAAGCTAAAGGCAGGCACCCTTGGGTGTTGGTCAGCTGATGGTGATTTCCAGTGTTAGTCATTAGGAACTTGTACCTGAGTGGAGTTCTTTTGTGGGGAAATGCAGACATTAGTTATAGGCAGAACCAGAAGGGGCTCCAGGCATGCTGACTTCCAGAGTTCCTCAGACTCTGGCAGCTTTCTGGCCATATAAGCAAGGACATCTTAAATTAGACTTCAGAGGGCTGGGAGGCACCAGGTAGCCACCAGAGGCCTCTGTCACCCTCACCTAATTACTTTGGGATCAAAACCTAGACAAGTCAAAGTCTAGGCTCTTGAAGCTCTCTAGATGTCCTGAGATGATGCTCCCCAAATATTCAGTTCTTGTGCATAATTCAACCATTATGTTACTTTAAAAGCAGGAACCTCTATGTTCAGTAAAAACGCTGCAATTCATAGCATGCAATACTTGGGGCTGAGGTTATTGAGGTTGTTGATGTTATGTGGTGTAATGAATGCATGCTGGGTGCAAAGTGCACCTGCTTCGTGTTCAAGGCTGCAGTGAAGTCTCCCAATGCAATGTGGATGAGCGCTGCTAGACTCTTCTCAGATCCACTACACCTCTGGTTTTGAGTTAATTTTTTCGCTGTTGTTCATTCAGAAACCTTTTCCTATAGCCATATTTTTCTTGACCTAGTATCGTCTCCTAATTGTGTCTTTCCAACCAAAGAAAGCCATTCATCCTGGTGCTGGGTATGAAGGTGTCTCGGAGTACAAGTCGGTGGTGTATTACCAAGTCAAGCAGCCGTGTTGGTATGAGACCGTCAAGGTGAGAACTCTGTTTCTAGCTCCTTCAGCTGTTGACCTTTGTTTAGATTCCTGTCTGCTTTTTAAATCCCAAATCATTCTTACCTTACCTGGAAGTTTCAGATAAGCTGTAGTAAGAGATGAACGGGATGGAATGGGGTAGGGTAGTAGTGAGAGTATAATCAAAATATATTGTATGAAATTCTTAAAGAACTAACTGCTTTTAAAAAAAAAGCTGAATTGGTGGTTAAGAGTTCTTTAGACCATCCATTTTTAAGAAGCCCATTATTCTGAAAGAATATTCTCATTTGTAAATGTATAGAAACTAGAATAGAGAAACTTGTGGCCGTCATAAGGCGGTGGGCTGCCAAGATGCAGCTCCCTAACGTGTTGTTCTCGTTGGCCCCTGCTCGCATGTTCTGGGCGTCCTCAGTGTGAGGAAGGGTTTCATGAATTACGAAGTGCTTTTCAGATCTGGCATCTCCTGTGGGCTCACAGTGGCCTTAACTCTAGAAGAGGCGGTAGGGTATTGGCATGACCTCTTCCCAAAGAGGTGGCAGACCCAGGGAAGTGACTCATAAGATCCCAGGGCACCTTGGGGTCACCCTAAAACACATCACACTCAGCTGCAGCAGCCACCATTGCCAGATTGGCAGCGTTCTTATGAGGTTTTTAGGCAGAAAATCCACAGACAGAAACATTGTCCTCGTCTCAGTTAGGAAGCAGTTGTTTTTCACATTCTTCTGTAGTCTGTGTTTTTTTATGGTGCTGTTCATATGAATTTATATTGTGATTTTTTTTTTTTTTAAAGATAAGTTCACACTCTGTAACTCTGGCTATCCTAGAAATCGCCGTAAAGTCCAGGCTTATCTTGAACATACAGAGATCCACCTGCCGAGACTAAAAACACATACTGCGGCTCCTGGGTGGATTGTACTATTTAAAGCTGCTCATCTCAGGCATTGTGAACTCTTCAGGGCTTTAGATGCTGAGGCTGTTTATACAGTCTTCTGTAACTTACTGAACTACTATCAGAAAACTTCTCCACCCCAGTATTTTATCTTGTCTTCTCCCATAGATACTAGTCACCACTGTATCTGTATGGGGCTTGCAGTTAGAAAGGTCCTATGTAGACCTCAAAATCCTGGTCTTGTCCCTCTGAATGCCAGGCACATGATGTGTCTAAACTCTGAAACTGTAATAAACAGCAGAATGGTCTCCCTCTGAGATTCTTTCGGCTTGAGAATGGTTGTGTTGAGTGAAGGCTTCTAAGCTGGCCTGAGATCTCTGAAGGAACTTGTGCTGAGAGAAGACAGAAGCCAAATCTAAGTTTCTTTTTCTCAGAAGAGTTAAGAGGGAGGACTTTGAATGTGGCCACCCCCAAGCAAAAGGCAAAAGCTTAAAGCAGTAGATTCGCTAATTATCCTGATTGGAACAGTGCAGAATGTATGTAGAGTCCAGACATCATACTGTACCCTATAAATGTATATATGGTCCTGAGTCTGAACCGTGCATTACAGTTGAGGGGAAATGATTCCAAATAAGCCCCGCCCTCTGACTCCCCCCCTTTCTGCAGGTCTTCATAGCTATAGAGGAGGTCACACGCTGCCACATCAGATTCACCTTCCGACACAGGTCATCTCAAGAATGTAAGTGTTAAGAGGGCTGGGGCACATTTCCATCTTAAATTGTGCTGTCTCCTGCCATGCTTTGTGAATGTGAAAATGTGGGAAAAATTGGCAATTTTAGCTCAGAATTCATAAGGTATCAGGAAAATAGAATGTGTTTTGTTTTTTGTTTTTGTTTTGTTCTGAGTGCTGGAGATTGAATTCACAGCCCTGTGCATGACAGCCATGTGCTCTACCATTAAGGTACATGCCTAGCCCTGTACTTTTGCAGCTGCTTGTTTTTGATACAGGGTCTCAGTATGTAGCCCAGGGTGGCCTCAAGCTTGCATTCTTCTCGCCTCAGTTTCCCAAGCAGCTGGAGTTATGAGTCATCAGCTTTAGCTTCGTTAAAGGGGTTGAGGCAGGGGGGGTTGCCCTGAATGAGTCTGATTTGAGAGTCCTCCCTCCTACTGTGTGGAGAAAGTGTTGGATGGAAAAGGCATGAAGATAGAAGGAAGGGCTTACAGAGGTAAACAGAGGGGGTGAGCATGCCTTGGCCTTGGGTAGGAACAGGGCATGGGGAGAGAAAGGGATCAGACTACAAAGATACGTTGGACATGACATTGATTGACAGGGCTGAGATTGGTCAGCACTATCAGTCTGGTTTGGATGATTCAGTAGACTATGGCCTCGTCACCTTAGGGCCAGGTGGTATCCCCTTTTTTGTATTGCTCAGCCCATATGTGAAATATCAGACATTCTCAGTTTGGGAGCAGCTATGACATAGACAAGCTTACTGCTGACCTGTGTTTATTCTGATATGGTTGACCATCACACACATCCATAGACAAGCTTACTGCTGATCTGTGTTTATTCTGCTGTGGTTGACCATCACACACATCCAGAGCAACTGTGAAATTAACCGCCACAGCCATCTCCTCCTGGGGTCCACCCACATGGTTTAGGCATGTATTTCTGTCTTTTCAGCCAGAGATAAATCAGAGCGAGCTTTTGGGGTGGCCTTTGTGAAACTGATGAACACGGACGGCACCACCCTGCAGGATGGGAGGCATGATCTGGTGGTATACAAGGTGACACTTACAGAACCAGACTTCGGAACCGCCCAGTACACACCTGTTCCCTTGGAATGTGGTTTTTCAGGCGGTTTGGGATTTGCATGTGAAGACTTCAGAAATCTATTGAAAGTTACATGTGTCTGCCCTCTAAAGTCTAGAGGGCTCCAGGTCATATCTTAGTGGTTCTACACCTCTTGTGGGAGAGTGAGTTGCCTGATTAGTGAGTGTTCCAGGAGCATCTGTAGGGCAAAGGGTGTGCCTTGGTCCTGATTAGTAAAGGGCAGGGCCCTTGATCCTGCTGTCCATCATCCCAATGGCACAAGCAGTGAAGGGCTGTGCCTGGCTAGAACCTGGTAGGGTATGATAGGAT
This sequence comes from Peromyscus melanophrys, assembly GCA_902168415.1. Taxonomy (NCBI): domain Eukaryota; kingdom Metazoa; phylum Chordata; class Mammalia; order Rodentia; family Cricetidae; genus Peromyscus; species Peromyscus melanophrys. The sequence continues at coordinate 29,013 of CABHPR010141109.1, read as the reverse complement.
GTGGTTTTCATACCACTGTAACCCAGGCACCATTTCTTTGCTGTCTGGGCCCTGCTGCCTTTCCTTGTTCACTGTTCTGAGCCCTACAACCTACTGAGATTTTAGAGTTTAAAGTGCATGCTGGGAGATCTCAGTTCCCCAGCAATATTTGGCAGAGGACGGCTGACACATAGTAGGCAGCTCATCTGAGTTGTGCCTTACCAATGAACATTTTCTTTCCTTAGCATGTCTTTGGTCTCTGAATAGTTTCAGAATCCATAGGGAGCTACTTCTTTCTTATTGGCCCCGTGAAATATACATGTGACCATTTATAAGTTCAAGAGAATCAAACTCAACCTTATTCTGTAATGCACGAATTCGCTTCTGGCAGAGAATGGCTTCTGATTTCTAGTTCACAACTAACTTCTTTATTATTTCATGACAAAGTTATTTCTTCTGTGAATTCTGTAGGAAGATAATGTCTAAATGATAGGAGATTATAAATACAATTTGATAAGGTCACCTACATCCCCTACTAAGAATGACCATGCTCTTGGGGAGGGTATTTCTTACTAGTGTGTGAGAGATGTTGCCCAGTTTCTAGTTTTTCTAACTTGCTTCCCTTGTAGGGTGATAATAAGAAAATGGAAGACGCTAAATACTATCTGACCCTGCCTGGGACCAAGGCGGAGATGGAAGAAAGAGAACTCCAGGCATCCAGAAACCCGTCCGTCTTCACGCCCAGCAAAGAGAGCACAAAGGACAGCTTTCAGATTGCCACCCTTATTTGTTCCACAAAGCTCACCCAGAACGGTAGGTGTGGGGACCACATGGGCACTGATGGTCCTGCTCTGGTCCTCCTAGGCTCCTTGGTTAGACTCAGGATGCTAGACCATGTGGCAGCAGCTCTTCTGAAACAGGATGCTTGGTGGTTGGCTTCTGCCCTCTGCTCCTCCAGCAGTGTGCTACAGTGCTGTGACAGTTACTTCTCCCGGTTCTGTGACGAAATGCTCAACAGAAGCAGTTTGAGTAAGGAGAGTTTATTTTGGCTCCGATGCCAAGGGTACAGCCCGTCACAACCGGGACAGCACAGGAGCGTAGGGCAGCTGGTCACACAGTCGGGAAGCAGAGCGTGGTGCATGCCGTTGTGCAGCTCCCTTCTACCTTCTATGGAGACAGGGACCCTAGCCTGTGCAATGATGGTGCCTGCATTTTAAGTGGGGTTCCCCACCTCAATTAGTACAATCTAGAAGCTCCCTCCAGACGTATACTTAGAGGTTCATCTCCTAGGTGACTCTAGATCCTGTCAGGTTGACAAAATAACTTGCCATTGTGAATACTTTTTCATACCAGAAACCCTAAGCATATTCACGAATGGGTGAATTTCAGAAGTCTCCTGTTACCTTCCATCCAGACATCAAAGATAATGCTGGGGGTTTGTTTGTTTATTGTCGTAGATGGTCCAGGAAAGTCAGTAATTAGGGATGGATTCTGGCAGTAACCAGCCTCTTGCCCAAACGGGGATGGCAGAGAGCAGCTTGTTTCTGTTACTTTTTTTTGGACAGCTCACTATGTAGCCTAGACTAGTAGTAATTCTCCTGTCTCAGCTTCCCAAGTGCATGTGCTCCCACACCCAGCAGAGTTCCTCTTTCTCCTGGTCTTCCCCCTTCCATTACTCCAGGAAATGAGGAATTTTCCATAAAATCAGCAGCATAGTGTAAATGAGGCTCCATTTTGTTTCTCGGGAAACCTCGGGCATCCGTTTTAACTGCTTGTATTTAGCGTGGCGTTCGATAGCATCAGCAGTTACTCGTTTAACCTGTTCCACATAGAAGGAGCCCTGCTAACCAGCAAGCCCAGAATTTACTGCCCAGGAGTCTTCCTGACCTCAGCAGGTCCGTATCCCAGGAGCTATGCACAGGATCAGGCCTGTGAGCATGAGGCTGACTTTGGTTGGAGCAGGAAAACAGGAACGCTGTCTTGGGAGAGTGGACTGCAGAGGGAAGGCCCTCTCGGGACTCAGCTCCTGGTTGTTCTTTAGAAGGAGTCAGTACTGGGTTGATGTTGACGGATCTTGGTTGGCTAGAGAATAAGGGTGGTGTTCCAACTTGGTCCTGTGGCTGTGCTTAACAGAGTGAAGTTCAGAGCTAATCTACATGGGAAGGCGAGCTCACTTAAGGTAGAAAGTGTCCTTAGCTTCATAGAAGACACAACAAACCTGTGCCAGTCACATAAGCCTGTGTGTGTGTGTGTGTGTGTGTGTGTGTGTGTGTGTGTGTGTGTGTGTGTGTGAGATAAACTGCTGATGGAGGGTGAAGGTATAGTAGTCACAGAAGTTGGTTGTAACTCCTAGACACTGAACTTGGCACTAGTGAGATGTGCCATCACTTACATGCGAGGATGTTACAGTGCGGACACACTGGAAGCAGTCCAAATGGCTGGTGGCTGGAGTCCATTTAAATTTTGGAGTTTAATTGAATAACGAAATGTATGTGGCTACTGAATACTGAGTTTTAAATCATAGTTAATGCCAGCACTCGGGAGGCAGAGCCAGGCGGATCTCTGTGAGTTCGAGGCCAGCCTGGTCTACAGAGCGAGATCCAGGACAGGCTCCAGAACTACACAGAAAAACCCTGTCTTGAAAAACAAAACAAACAAACAAACAAAAATCATAGTTAATGGCATGGTAAACTTGTTACTCTCTGCATGCGATTCTGATTTTGTTTCAATGTATAGAAGTTAGAACAAGAATGCCTCTGTCAGCTGGGTGGTGGTGGCGCACGCCTTTAATCCCAGCACTCGGGAGGCAGAGGCAGGCGGATCTCTGTGAGTTCGAGGCCAGCCTGGGCTACCAAGTGAGTTCCAGGAAAGGCGCAAAGCTACACAGAGAAACCCTGTCTCGGAAAAAAAAAAAAAAAAAAAAAGAATGCCTCTGTCAATCCCATCTCTGCAGTGACTTTCCTGTGACTTGGTTTCCCCATCTTTTAAACAAGAGTAACAGATAGTACACGTTGACTATCCCTTTTCTGGAATACTCAGGACTACAAATACTTTGGGTTTCAGATTAAAAAAGTATATTGGCATACATGGGGTATGAAGTCTAGTCATGAAATTCGTTTGTGTCTGCATTGTTAGCTGTCGTGTTTAGAATCGGATCAAACTGTGGCTAAAGCCCACTCCTGCTACCCCTCGGTAGCATTGTGACCTAAAGCAAGTGTCACAGAGCCTCTTTTCTCCTCTGAAAACAAAATCCCCACAGTACAGTTTTGACGCCAAAGTGAACTGCTTTGTCTCTATGTTGGCCCTTCCCCATGAATCTGCCCAGACACGGATATCTATCAGGAAGTTGGAGACTGGGAGTCTACGTTTACTTTTCTAATGGTGACGTCATCATTTGAGAAACACAAGTTTCAGTCGTTTTATGTTCTTGCACATCAGTAGCTGATTGGTTTCTCCTTTGAGGGACTAAAGAGTATCACAAGGTTCCCTCTGATTTATATGAGATAATGAATTGCAGTAACACCCAAGGTACTTCGTAAATGAGCTACCATGAAGAGCAGTTAACTTTTAAAAATCTTTGTGTGTGTGTGTGACATGTAGATGTCCATGTGTGTGCAGGCAGGCATGTGCCGCATTACACATGTGTAGGTCAGAGAACACCCTTGGATGTCAGTCCTCACGTTCCATCTTGTTTGAGGCAGGTTCTCTTGTTTGCTACTCTGTAAACCAGGCTGTCCCGTTCTTGGAGCACTGGGGACTTCAGATACGCCCTACTGCAGCCAGCCTTATGTGGGTCTAGAGATCCAAACTCAGGTCTTTAGACTTGCATGATAAGCACTTTTACTCCCTGAGCTATTTCTCCAGCCTGGCAGCAGTGATCTTTTCTAGAAATGTCTGTAGCCATGTCTTTTAATATCTGTGGTTTGTGTTCTTCCCAGTGGACCTGCTCGGCTTATTAAACTGGCGTTCCAACTCTCAGAACATTAAGCACAACCTGAAGAAGTTGATGGAAGTGGATGGAGGGGAGATTGTTAAGGTATACCTATATGTCCGTAGCCGCAAGTATACCTTACTGTGTCACTAATTCAACAAGTTCAGTTAAGCCAACAGGAAATCTAAGACTCAGTATCTACAGGACTAAGCCAGTGTGTCAAAGTTATAAAAATCTTTTATTCACATCTCTTCTATTAGAACCCGATGACTCCCCATTTTTTCTTCTACAGCATGTAGCAGAATGAAACCCAAATAACCTCTCTGTTTCTCTTACCTTCAGTTTTTACAGGATACACTAGATGCACTTTTTAACATAATGATGGAAATGTCAGACAATGAAACGTACGACTTCCTTGTGTTTGATGCACTGGTAAGCGGTTTAGCATGTTTTTTAAGTACCATAAATATCATCAAGCAAAATTACAAAATTATTCATGTACATCTCTCTGAGTATTTCTTTAGCCTAAACTCTGAGAAGTCCAATTAGGAACTAAGGTCTTCTCTTCCAGGCTCTCACTTTCTATTTGATCTCACTTTTTTGACACACTTTTACTTCCCCATTAGGGAAAACAACGGGTTTAATTACATGAGAGATTGCCAGGCACTTGGACTTCTTTTACCATTCTCTAGTAAAAGCCCAGGAGAAGCCCTCGCTAAAGAACGATGTACGTCCTTGTCTGGCCATGTCAGGGAGGCTGCATTCACCAGTCTGAGATGGATCTTAGTGGCCTTGTGTACCATAGGCAACCTAGCAGACGAGTTCGTCACACAGTGCTTAAACCTGTTCTAACAACTGGAATCAGAAGAGGGATATGTCACAGTGGGAAGTGGGAGAGGCAGGGGACGTCCTGTGAACAGGAAGAAACAGACACACCTAACCAAGCCTCCTTTCCTCACCGCTGAGGGGAGTCTAGGACAGGATTTGATCTGAAGATTGGGGCTGAAGATGTAGGTAGATTTGGAATGTGCGGTGTTTACCAGCGCGAGGAAACTGGTCTTTTTAGCAGTGGATTAGGGCATTGGAGCTAATGTTGGAAGATGGAGCCAGGCAATGCAGTCACCATGAACTGAACTCAGTCATGCCCTAGTTTGTGGGGAAAAGAGGGTGACTAGAGACCATGGAGATGAACCCCAGTGGGACAGGACAACTGGCTCTGGGCATAGATGGCAATCCCAAGTGCCTCTTTTATACACACTCATCCTTTGTGCACTCCATAGACATAAGGTGACACATAGGGAAGAAATGGGAGACCAAACTCTGAAGGTCACGGGGTATATGCCTACCCAGCTTGGGGAAAATCTCATGGGAACTTGTGTTAGTTTAGTTAATTCCCACAAACCATTTTCTCCATCTTCCTTCCTGCTCTCCTGTGTTCTTCTGTGCCTTAACTGACCTGTGCACCCCTTTGTGACATTAGCGTCCCACAGTCAGTGGTGATGGCCTGGATCAGTTTGCCCGTAGCAATATGCCGGACTCATATAATCTGTCTATGTTAAATGTGAGCCCTAAGACTTCACTTCAGCGTGGATAGTAGACTAGAAATGCCGTAAACAGAATCAAGAAAGAAAAGGTCCCTGGAGGTTAGAGTCTTGGTCTAGGCAGAGCGTCTGGGCTGTGCAGTACTGCTGTTAATGCTGGCCACCTTTGGCAGGTCTTCATCATCTCCCTGATAGGAGACATCAAGTTTCAGCATTTTAACCCCGTACTCGAAACCTACATTTACAAGCACTTCAGTGCCACCCTGGCACACGTGTAAGTATGACTCGGGGGACTGGTGTGTTCCTGGGGTTGGCTGGACAGTTGAGCAACAGGAGGAGCCCTTCATGCAGTCAGTGAGGCTGGAGGGTAGGACTGGGTCCTAAGCATCTTTGTGGAAAGAGGCCATGTGAATAATGTGTCAGTGGAACAAGGTGTTGGACTCAGTCCTTTCCTTCAGGATAAGGAGACGTTTCTTAAAACCCCAGAGTGTGGGCTGGGGAGATGGGACGGTCAGCAGAGTGCTTGCTGCGCAAGTACAAGGCCCTGGGTTGGATCCTCAGGACCCAAGTCAAAAGCTAGTCATGGTGATGTGTGCCTGTGACCCCAGCACTGGAGAAGTGGATACAGGGGGATCCCTGGGGCTTGTTGGCTGGCTAGTTACGTTGAATTAGTGAGCTCCAGGGAGAAACTGTCTCAAAAGTTAAAATGGAGAATGATTATGGAAAACACCTGATGTAGACCGCTGGCTTCAACACATATGTGCTCACACCCATCTGTATGTACATACATACACATGTGCAAATGCATGTATGTACACAAAACCAAGAAGATAAAACCCAAGAGCATACAAGGGGGAGATGTAGACAGGCACAGAAACCAAACTCAGGAGCTTCTGAATCAGATGTCAGTGAGATGGACATAAGGTACCAAGGGGGTCCAACAATGAACTAGGCAAAAGCAAGCCTGGTAGAAAGGCAGGCTGCTCCCTCAGCCCTTCCCCACAATGCTTTGGGGAACTGAGTGCTTACAGGACATTAGGAGATTTGGTTTATTTTCCTTTTACCCACGAGGCAGTAGTTTGAACCTTTTGCACAGAGCAGCCTTCTTTCAGTGTGCGGCTTGCAGCCTAGAGGAACCAACCTGCTGTGTCTACTCGGCTCCCGTGTGACCCGACAACCCCAGCTCGTGAATTCCAGTTACTGCGCTGAGTGATGGGACCTGTCACGACGGGAATGTAGCTGGGACTGGTTAGCTGTGCTCTGGACAGTGGCTCGTGCCATGTCACGTTGACTACTGCTGTCTGATGTGTCAGGCCAGATCATTTGTGCCTCAGTGGTGTTTTCTACACCAACCATTCATGAAGATACAGGACCACAAGTCCTACAGAGGGGATGTTACACAACATGCTCATCAGCTAGCCTTATGATCAGTGAGTGCCTCGTGGGTTGAGGAGGCAGCAGACACACCAGCATTTGGTGTATGTCCACCCAGCACCTTGACCTTCCAAGGGGTCAGCGGCTACAACTAAGATAGTTGTAGATTATGACACTGAGCCCAATGAGGCTCCATGGCAAACTTGAATTCCTGATTCTCCTGCCTCTGCCACCCAGGAGCTGGGATGACAGATTCTCACTTTTTCACCTGTCTCCTAAGGGAATTTTCAATAGTTGAGGTTACAAGACCGTAACTCAGCACATAGATGAGGCCAGTAAGGAGCTCAGGGTCAGACACATACCAGCCAGAGAGTAGCCAGTTAGCACTCTCTTGCCTGCTGCTGGGTTTATTTGCAGCACTTGATTAATTCTTCATGTTTCCCTTGGATTTGTGGGCGAATTTAGGGGGAGGGAAAAAGAAAGGGAGGGATTGACTTTAAAACAAAAATAATTGAAATATAAGTGCCCTCAAAAGTCCAAGTTACCCTGGTACCATGGTGTTGGGGAGATGATTCAGTCCATAAAGTGCTTGCTCAAGGCTGAGGACCAGAGTTCAGTCACCAGAGTCTAAGTAAAGAGGGGCATTGTGGCACACATCTGTAATCCCAGTGCTAGGAAGATGGAGCATGTACATATACAAATAATAATAAAATGTAAAACTACGTAAAATCCCAGATGTTTGTCTGTTGGCATGTTCAGAACAATGGATGATACAGAGTCAGAGTGAGTCCACTTTTCTCATCAGTGAAGAATCTGGTGCCATGTTGATTTCAAACAGTTGGGGCAGGCTGGAAGAATTAGCTTAGGTAACTGCCACAGGCAAGCATCATCTGTCCTTCATGGGGTATCAGAAGATGTGTGCTTTAAATGCCAGAAAAATAAAAAAATCTCCGTAAGGCAAATCCTTTTAACTCTTTGGTTCCCCTTTCCTCCTTTTCATAGATTTGTGTATGTGGTGTGCCTGTGTGCATGTATATGGGTGTGCGCACACACATGTGCATGCATGTATGTGTGTGTGTGTGTGTGTGTGTGTGTGTGTGTATTTGTGTGTGCTCAATTGCATTTGAAGGCCCAAGGCTGATGTCAGCCATCTTCCCAGGTCACTGCCCCAAACTTGTGGATGTAGCTAGTTTAGTTAGATGGCTTGCTTCTGGGACCTAGTCTCTGCCTTCTGAGCACTGGATTACAGGTGAGCCATCAGACCCACCTGGCATTTCCTTGAGTTCTGGGGATCCAAACTCTAGTTCTCACACTTGCTGCTTGAATAGCAAGTGCTTTAACACCAAGCTGTCTCCTGGCTCCAGCTCTGTCATCTCCCGAGCCCTCTTTTCACCTCCACCAATGGAAACTTGTACCTTGAGGTATCCATTCCTCCTAAGTTTTCCCAGTATTTTTGAGAAGAGGGCAAGTGTCAAAGCTAGACAGACGTGGAAACAAAACAGCAGTCAGTTTGCCTATTGAGGGCATATTTAAGAGGGTGGACTTGAAAGCTGGGCCTTGCGCTTCCCAGTTTACCTCCATCCCTTTCTGTGTTGCGTACCCCAGGGCTTGAGCATAGTTGCCCATGACAATGTTGCTTTCTTACCATTTTTAGGAAACTCTCCAAGGTACTAAACTTTTACGTGGCTAATGCTGACGACCCTAGCAAGACAGAATTGCTCTTCGCTGCCTTGAAAGCCTTGAAGTACCTATTTCGATTCATCATCCAGTCGCGAGTGCTCTACTTGAGGTAATGGTCCCAGTAACAGGATGCTGCTGGTACTCACCTAGATCCCCTTGTTCCTCATGCTCATTTGTATTCAGCTTTGCAAACAGTTGATTGGTCATAGGATAAGCAAACTCCAGGTCTTTGGGGGGGTGAAGGTAGAGGGGGATAAAGAGACCACTGGAGAAGGTCCACAGGAGGTCCTTCTGCATCCAGGACTCATGAGTGTAAATGGCTCAATGTGCTGCTTGCTCTAGAAGTCTTGATTGGTGATGATGGCCTTAGATAGACAGGTCTTGTGACAAGCCAGGAGCTTGGGTCTAATCCAAGTGCAGAGGCAGCACTAGGAGAGTTTGATTAATGAGATACTAAACTCCCGCTCTTCAATGATCATCTCACTTCCTGTGTAGAACGTGGACTGTGTAAGGCTGAGAATGAAAGTGAGTCACCACTGATAGGCTGCTCAAGGGTGAGACACTGAGGCTCTGCAAGTGGAGCGGGGTGGGAGGGGCGATTGTTGATTCAGGGGGAAGAGCTGATTGGCTGTTGTAGGACTTCATGGGGCAGCAGTAGAAAGGGAAGGGAAGGGCCCTAGACCATCTTGAGGTTGGGCTGGGCAGTGATGGTGTTTGCTGAAACAAGAACTGTTGAGAGCTGAGCAGAAAAATGAAGCATGTTCCCTCGGTTGATTTTGAGCTGCTCTGGGATTAACTTAGAGGTCTTTTCTTTTTGTTTATGTGTGTATGTGGCACATGTGTTTGTACATGCACGTGCATCCAGGACAGACATATGGAAACCAGAGGACACTGAGCGATCCTCTCTATCACTTTCTGCCATAGTCCCTTAAGACAGGATCTTATTGAGCCTGGAGCTCACTGTTTTTGGCAAGCCCCTAGTGATCCTCCTGACTCTGCCCCACCCCCAGCCCCCAGTGGTGGAGTTACAAGCTCATGTAGCCAAGCCTGGCTTATTACATGAGCGCTGGAGATCTGAACTCGGGTCCGCATGCTCACACAGCAAGTAATCTTACCTACTAAACCATCTCCCGACCCAAGTTCTTTTCTAAGTCTTTCAATGAGTGTGTCGAAAACCTACGAATTATCACCTGGCTTAATAATGTTCCCCAAGGAGTTCAGACTCCTTGGTTACTATATTCCTTAACCAGGATGTTAAGGACTAGAAGCAACTACAGGTTTCCAATTTGGGGAGGATTTGGGAATATTTGAAGACATATAATAAGGTATCTTATGGGTGGGACTGGAATCCAAACACAAAGTTCTTCTGTTTCCCATATGCCTCATGCACACAGCCTCAAGGTGGTTTCACACAATTTCTATTGAGTGTACATTGTTACTGACCCCTCTTGTGAGGTCAGATAGGGAAGTGTCTACTCATGGCTTCATGTCATCACTCATAAAAGTTTTGGAGAGTTTTTAGAAAGAGATCAGTCAGTGTGTTCAGGTGAGTGGAGGAGACTAACATAAACAAATAAACAAACAAAACAAACAAACAAATAAATAAATATATGAGTACATCTGTGCTTGAGTGTGTTCATATATTCTGGATCTGTCAAACCTCCCCTTGAACACTTGGTGGAGTTGCCATCAATGACCATGCACAAGTTCTGCTCTTTGGGATGTCTATGTTTGGGGAAACTAGCCAGAGACCTTCTAATATGTACTTTGGTAAAACAACCCACTTCTGAGTTGATGGCACCTGTCTTAGGAAGACAAGCAGAATACTTTAATCAAGGCACATCCTGGTCAATGACGTTCAAGGCGCGGTAGAGCAGGGCAGCAGCAGTCGGGGACGTACAGTGGAGAAAGCTTATGACAACTGGGGTTTGTAGGCTAGGTTGGGGAGCCTCTCCACAATAGCCTCAGCTCAGATCAAGGCTCGAAGGCATGAGACAGTGGAGAGGAAGGGAAGAGGGGGGAATCTGGAAGAGAGTGTGCAAGGCTGATTTAGATACCTACACCCCCTCTTCCTGCTCATGAGCTGAGGATGGCAGCCATGCCCACTCACCTGCTACCTCTGCACAGTGACTTGCTGCTATTTTCCCTCCTGCCAGCAGTGCCAACAAACTGCCAGAGCCAAATGCTTCTCCAGGCTGGGGCCCTCCATTCAGCAACAGCTGGCAGTCCTGGTTAGCCAGCTCTAGACCATGGGTTAGGACTTTACCTACAGACGACCGCTTTGCTCTTTTCAGGGTCTTGATGTCTTTTCAGTCTGTTGGGCTGACTTTCGGTCCCATTAAAAACAGTCCTGGGGTGCCCCCATGAGCTGTCTCTGCACAATTAGAGATGGTGACCAGCAAGGCACTGACCTCTAGTGTTGTCTTTTGAGACCACAAGTCTGCTGTAAATTCTCTTCCTTATTAGATTTTATGGTCAGAGTGAAGATGGAGATGAATTCAACAACTCGATCCGCCAGTTGTTTCTTGCTTTCAACACGCTGATGGACAGGCCTCTAGAAGAAGCGGTCAAGATCAAGGTCAGCCTGGCGACCTTGTGGGTGACCCCCCCCTTGAAGGCCCCTCCCGAAGATGTGACGTGGTGGGAGGGAGAAGTGAAGTGTGCTCATGGAGAGCTGGAGAGGCATAGTAGAACGGGCAGAAGTAGGGGAGAAGTGGGTGAGGCTGTGGCTGTTACGTTGCTTGCCTGGCATGCATGAGGCTCTGGGTTCTAGCCACAGCATTGCCCAAAACAAGCACACAATCAAAGTAAATATGTCCACATTTTAACTTTCATATGCATTTGTATCCTCAAATGTCAGCTCACCAAAGACAGACTTTCCTTTTAGACTCCGTTTGAGTGGCTGCTGTAAGTCCTGCTTGATCCCTTGATTTTAGCCAACTGATCACCCTGGCTGCCACAGGTGGCAGTTTATCTTCTCTGTCACCGCCTCTTCGCCCACCCCCATCCCCACCCACCGCCTTCCAGAAGTGCAGAGTCACCAGCAGCAGCAGCAGCAGCTTTTACAAACTGTGAAGCATGTAATCCTTGAGGGCTCCAGTTTGAATGTTACTATTCCTTCCTTGCCTTCCATGGTGACCTGGTGGGAGAAACTTGAATTACTTCCAAAAAAAAAAAATGTGCTGTAAATACACATGGCCTTTTGAGAATGAAGACTAGGGCCTGGGCCTCCTGCATTTTCAGAAAAAAGCTTGGGGGAGGTCATTCTTAACAATACCAGCTTCTCATGGCAAGGGCACCTGCTTCCAGTTCCCAGTTTAAACCCCAAGACCTGCCCTCTCCTCCTGGGATGCAGCAGTGTATTCCACTTTTGACTTCCTTGGCAGTAACTGACTTTGTGCTTCTTACAGGGGGCAGCTTTGAAGTACCTTCCTAGCATAATCAATGACGTCAAACTGGTGTTTGATCCCATGGAGCTCAGGTGAGTAGCAGAAAACTATTTGTATCTGGAAACTAACAGGGGCAGCCCAATGCTGGGCAGAAGCTGGCTGCTACACATGCTTTGTTCTAACAGGTGTTAAGGGAGCACCTGTTTGTGCTCAGTTCTGTGGAAGAGAGAAAAGAAAGCACAAAGTGGGCCCTTGGGAGAGACTTGCACTCTCCGTGGGAAAAGAAGCTATGCAAAAGAAAGGAGCCTAGGTTCGGGGCCAGCCTGGGCTACCAAGTTAGCTCCAGGAAAGGCGCAAAGCTACACAGAGAAACCCTGTCTCGAAAAAACCAAAAAAAAAAAAAAAAAAAAAAAAAAAAAAAAAAAGGAAGGAGCCTAGGAAGGCAAAGTAGGGTGGCCCTTAGAGAGGAGATTGCTAGAAATGGCATTTTGCGGTAGCTGAGAATTGAAGTGGGCCTGGAAGTGACGGTGATTGTGGGTGTGCTGGGCTCTCAAGGGCAAAGTCAGTCCTAAGGGAGAACCCTCTGGGGACAGGAATGTTCCCAGAGACACTCTCAAATCAAGTCTTAGGTCATCCATGAGTTTTCCAGGTCACTCCTCCTGCTCAGCTCTCAGAGTGGAGATGTGCCTAAGGATGTCTTTTGCTTGGCCAGGTGAGCACACTGACCCTGAGACTTCTCTTCCAGCGTGCTTTTCTGCAAGTTCATTCAGAGCATTCCCGACAACCAGTTGGTCCGGCAAAAGCTTAACTGCATGACCAAGATAGTGGAGAGCAGCCTTTTTCAGGAAGCAGGTAAGTCTCCTCCCTCAGAACCTGTAGCATTTGGGGAAGAAGATGTCCGAAGCCTTCCATTTGACCACATGTGTGCCAGAGTGGTTTACGGCGGAGTTACGGCAAGCATTGCTATGTTTGGTACTTACTTCTCTGTTCTCTGGTTGGTCTCCCTCAGATTAGATTAGTTGATTTTAACAAGTGACGCCTCTCTTTAAATTGAATATAACAGTGTGTTTGCAGCACATCTCTGTGATATTTATTGTATTCACAAAAGACAAAAGACTGGAAAAAAAACATCAACAAATAAGCTTATCAATGAAATTTTACAAATGAACTGTTAAGAAGAGCAGGAAGGAGATCCCCCAGGTTCCCCCGGGCCAGGCTGACATCTGTGATAGGCAGCGCTCACCTGCTTTTGTTTTGTTGCCTTGTTCTATTTAATTGGAGTTTGGTAACAGCAATACCCTTGGCAGGTTGTGGGTGCTGGGAACCAGACTCGGATCCTCTGGAAAAGCAGCGGGTGTGTGTGTGTGTGTGTGTGTGTGTGTGTGTGTGTGTGTGTGTATGTATGTATATGTATATATATACATATATATATATATTTATTTATTTTTGTTTTTTTAGGACAGGGTCTCTCTGCCTAGCCCTGGCTATCCTGG
>CABHPR010141109.1:0-15226 GCA_902168415.1 Peromyscus melanophrys | reverse complement strand
CCCCTGCCGGTGTGTGTGTGTGTGTGTGTGTGTGTGTGTGTGTGTGTGTGTGTGTGTGTGTGTGTTTGTGTACATGCAAGTACCCAAGGAGGCCAGAAGAGGTGCCTGATCCCCTAGAGCTGGAGTGATAGGTGATTGTGAGCCTCCTGATGTGGGTGCTGGGAACCAGACTCGGATCCTCTGGAAAAGCAGCGGGTACTCTCTAACTGCTGGGCCATCTCTCCAGCCTGGTGTACTATCTCTGATAGTTACTATTGTTGCTTTCCTTTTTCACTGAAACAGTTTCCTCTCCGCAGTGCAGGCTGACCTCAGACCCTAGCTCTTCCTGTCTACCTATGAGTGCTAGGATTGTAGGCATGCACCACCACACCCAGCTGAATAGTTCTTTTCTTTTTATTTTTTTACATTTTATTTGGTGGTGGTGGTGGTGGTGCTGGTAGTGTGTGTGTGTGTTTGTGTGTGTATACATGCATGCACATGCACACTACCATACATACATAGAGATCAGAGGAACTTATCCAAGTCAGTTCTCTTCTTCCATTATGTGTGTTGTGGGGATCAAATTCAGGAGCCATCTCGTCAGTCTCCAGTTAGACAGGTCTCATTGGAGGCAGTAGAACCACTGTGACAGTCACCTTTATAGTGTCTGGAGAGCTTGGAGTCATCCTAATAAAGTACCGTCCTGGTGGAGATTCCAGGAGAAAGACATAGGAAGTGACACTCTCCATAGACCACACGTCCACAGAGACGTGCACAGAATGTGCTTGTGACGTACAGGGAAGCCGGTGTTCACAGGAATTTGATAGTTAATTGTCTTTGTCGAGTGCAAACATTTCTGTCTTTGTTTTTTTCTATTTCCTATGACTTCATGCTCACGTTGGCCTTAAAAACAAAACCAAAAGAACACACTGGAGGGGTTGATGGTGTAGAGCATGTGCCTAGCATGTGGGAAGCCCTGGCTTCAGTCCCTAGCACCAAATATCAAAAAATAAAAATTTTAAAACAGAATTAGAAATGAGGAGCGGGTAGGCTGAGGAGATGGCTAAGTAGTTAGGAGCACTTGCTGCTTTTGTGGAGAACCCAGGTTCAATTCCTAGTACCTACATGGCAACTCACGACCATCTGTAACTCCATCTCTAGGAGATATGATGTGTTCTTCTAGCCTCCATGGGCTCCTGCATGCATTTGGTACACATGAACTCAAGCGCGCACACACACACACACACACTACAGAAATTGTTATATAATTCACTCACTGTTGAGGCTGAAGCATCCGTCACAGCCATAGAGGGAGAAGTCCCTCCCATCAATCCACACAACACTGAAAAAAGAAAGAATGTGGTCAATGCTCACATCTGCCTTTGGTGGGAGTTTCTTAACCTATGAACTCCAGGGACAAGATTGAAGCTTCATGCTGAACCAAGTCCATGTGCTCTGCTGGTTGGACTGGCTGCAGGGGGTTCAGAGACATGTATAATTGCAGAGGGAGCTAGTGGGTCTGGGGGTAGCCATGCTCTGTGAGCCATTTTCTGTTCTTCTTCAGAGTGCAGGGAGGTGCTGCTTCCGCTACTGACAGACCAGCTCAGTGGCCAGCTGGACGACCACTCGAGCAAACCCGACCATGAGGCGAGCTCACAGCTTCTAAGCAACATACTAGAGGTGCTGGACAGGAAGGATGTGGTGAGTCCAGTCATCCTCTATGGCCTGAGGCTCTGCTGGTCCCTTTGCCCCCAACAGGAAACTCTGTGGCCTTCCTCCTCTCAGGCAATGCAGGAGCACCAAGGTGGTAGAGCAAGCTGTGTCCTTTTCTGAATGGACTAAACACACCGTACCTCACATTAGGGTCAGATACAATCAAATAGCTTAGTGTCCTCACTGGGGGGATTTTCCTAGTTGGCTTACCACTGAGGTCATTGGCAGTGCCGTTACGGACTCTTAAGTTGGTCAGGCATGGTAGTGCACACTTTAATCCCAGCACTCAAGAGGCAGAGGTAGGCAGCTCTCTGAGGTTGAGGCCAGGTTGATCTACCTAGTGAGTTCCAGGCCAGACAGGGTTACTTGGTAAGACTCCATCTCAGAATCCAAACAAACAAACAGAAGAGTCTATTTAAGTTCATAGGCTGGGGGGATGGCTCGGTGAGTCAAGAGTTTGCTATGTAAGCATGGGGACCTGAATTTAGGTTCCCCAGCACACATGTAAAATCTGAACATGGTTGCACATAACGTATGTGTGACCCCAGCACTGTCCTGTACAGACAGGCATTCCCCGGGGGCTCACTAGTCAGCCAGTTTAGGCAAAATAGTGATCTGTAAGTCCAGTGGGAGACCCTAACTCAGCAAAAAAGGCAGTGAGAAAGAGGAAGGCAATGGCCTCCACATGCACAGGCACACACCCCCACGTATGCACAGGTTGATGTTTTTGGTGTTCTCTGTGAACACCCCAGTCCCACCTCTTGAAAAACAGGAGCTGGCCCTGCCTGGATTTCCTGTGTGCTATGTTCAGGCCCCATTGGAGATGCTGGGAAACTTCACAGAGTGTGTTCTCTTGAGCACTGATGGTACAGAAGAAAAAGAATCTCATTCTAAATGGCAGGCTATGTTCCCCATGATGGTTGCTGGGGGCAGGGGTTCCGACAGGGCAGCGACCACTTATGCTTTTTGGCCTGTGATTCTTAGCAGTCTCTTTAGATTCGACTCTACCAAAGGACACAAAAGATACTCATACTTTATCTCACAGCCAACTCGGACTTCACTTGACTAGGTCAACCATGGCTCAGTCGCCCACCTTATCCCAGCTTGTCAGTCCTGTGGGTGCTTTTGTATTTCTGCTATGCCAGCCTTGGCCCCAGAAGCATGTGAAGATACTGTTGTTTTCTCTGATTAAGCCCTATATTTGTCTTTTCCATATCCGTGGGCCCCAGTAGTTCACATACTGTTTGTACAGTTCATTTGTTATTTATTCATGATAGATAATCCTTCCTCCTTTATCCTTACACATACCTGTAGAAACCACATTATAAAGTTGAAAACGTTTTTACCAGTAGTCATGTGACCGGGAATTTGGTTCCTAACCAAGAACTTAGTAGCAGATAAAGACATGTGACCAGTCAGGTTGTATACATAGCATTTTTTAAAACGTGACTCTTACTCTGGCAGTTCATACAAGGCCTGCCCACAGAGTCAAGCCAAGCAGGGTCCTGGCACTGAGAGGAGTAAGTGGACTATGGGCTCCCACCCCTAACCAAGAAACTGCGATTGATACCACTGACAAAGGAAAAATGGATGCCCTGATGTCAACTACGGGAAGGGAAGGAATTAGAGCATGCACATGTATTCAGCGCTGTTTTGTGTTAGTGCAGTTGAGTCCAATCAGAGCACTGTTACCTTCCTCCATTCACAGTGATGAAAACTAAAGATCAGTGAAGTGGAATAATGGCTCAGAGTCCCATATGACTGTTAGAACATTAAGTTCTAGAGTGATGATGCCTAGTCTTCTGTAACACACCATAGAGTTGGGAGCCCTAACAGAGGTTTAGTTCCTGGAAGTTCTAGAAGCTGAAAGTCTGAGGTCAGGGTGTCAGTGTGATTGAGCTCCGCTGAGGACACTCCTCAAGGCTTGAGGATGGCCACCCTCTCCCTGTGTGCTGTTGTGGTCTCTAGTCCATGAATCCATGAAACAATGGGCAGAGAGTATAGAGTAAATGTATACGCCCCCCAAACCTAGAGTCTCTTCTAATAAAGGCACTAATTCTGTCAGATCAAGGCCCCACCCTCATGACCTAAATTACCTCCCAGAGGTCCTCTAATATTATAGGGTGTTAGGCCTTTAATACTTGTAATGAGAAGGAGTCACCAACATTTATTGCACAACAGACCCCTAACCTTGAGTTTTGTTTTTTGGGGATTCTTTTTGTTTAGTTTTTGGTTTTTTTTGCCCCTGCACAGAAGCAGCATTTTCTTTCACTTCCCATGCATGTGCCTGACTGTCCAGGGTACCCCTCATCTGCCCTGCATCCTTAGCTGGGAATGACATCACAGCTGTGTTTCTCCTGCAGGGCCCCACTTCAACACACGTACAGCTGATCATGGAGAGGCTGTTGAGAAGAATCAACCGGACTGTGATTGGGATGAGCCGACAGTCTCCTCACATTGTGAGTCTCCTGGTAGCCCACACGGCAGGCACAAGGTCTCACTCCGTTCCACCAGTGGCTCAGCACTGAACCCATGTTGGCCGCCCCCCCCCCCCATATCATATCATAATTCTGAGTTCTAGACATATCTCAGCTTCTACACAAGCTTTCTGCCCCAGGTTGGATTGGATTTCCTTCAGGAAAAGCAGCCACCAGGCCCTTTTAGTTCAAGGGAGAAAGCAGCTGTCATTAAGAATTTGTGATCAGTGATGGGCGGTGGTGGCGCATGCCTTTAATCCCAGTACTTGGGAGGCAGAGCCAGACGGATCTCTGTGAGTTCAAGGCCAGCTTGGTCTACAAAGTGAGTTCCAGGACAGGCTTCAAAGCTACACAGAGAAACCCTGTCCCAGAAAAACCAAAAAAAAAAAAATAATAATAATTTGTGATCAGTATGTTTTTAGAAAGGCCGGTGCCCTATCCACTTTGCCTAAATAGTTGTAAAGGGTAAAATTGAGGGCAGAATAATGATGAGAAGCTAAATGGCGTCGTGATTAAAGTGCAAAAACTTCTATCGATTACACCGAAAGCTGAGGTTAGACTTTAATTAGAGGACTGTTCTGTGTGGTCCAAAGAAGGATCTAGAGAGCCGCAGTTTGGATTTTTGAATGCTTGACTGATTCAAACTACATAGCAAGTAGCAGATAGTGAGAAGCAGCAGGCAGATAGCATGATATCAAATCGAGAGTTTGCAGCATCCAGCAGAGGCTGCTGGAGTGCTCCCAGTGAACGCAAACAAAGGGACCATCCAATAGGAGACCCCCAAGCATCCAGCCGCAATTAGCTGGTGAAGTTGAGGCAGTCGGCCTGGAGCTCTCCAAGAGATTTGAGCTTTCTCTCCGTGGCTGAGCTTTTGGCTTCCCATTTCCTCTGCAGGCACTTCCTCCAGCTGTTCTCAAGGGCACAACGTTCTCTTTAAAATTACATTCATTCATTCATTCATTCATTCATCCATTCATTTATTTACTTGTTGTGTGTGTGTGTGTGTGTGTGTGTGTGTGTGTGTGTGTGTGTGTATGTGTGTGTGTGTGTGTGTAAGAGCGCATACGTGTGCCATGATGCGTGTGTGGAGGTCAGAGAACAACTTTCAGAAGGCATTTCTCTCCTTCCATGAAGTGGGTCCCAGGGATGAAACTGAGGCCATCAGGCTTGGCAGCAAGCACCTCTGCTTGCTGAGCCATCCCAGCAGCCCAAGGACATAAGGTTTTCAGCAACCTTTCCTGTGTGCTAGTTGTCTTTCCCCTGGCGTAGAGTTGGGGGTGTGGCCAGCCTGCCCCAGGTAAAGGGGTTTTTGGAGAACACTTGAAACAAACAGGCCCTCTAGGCAGTGATGTGTGTTCATGCGTTCATCTCAGTGTCCAGAATGGTGTTTGACTAGTCATACATAATTGTCACATTTAGCTGAAATGACCAGCATTTCTCTGAAACCCGGTAAAGTTGGGCGAGAAGTAATGAACTAATGAGCCCTTTACTAACCAGGTGGTTTAGAAATAAGTGTGTTTGGTGGCCTTCCTGTCAAGTGGTAGCAGAGGTTTAGATATATTTAAAGGGAAATTCTCATCCACTGAGTCACACAGACATGAGCATGAAAATAAATGAGATGCACATAAATGAACTTTCAAGTGTAAGTCATAACTTGTCACACTGTAAAAGAATAATTAAAATCAGATTAGACTCCTGCAATTGAATATGTGTATATGTGTATGTCTCTGCATGTGTGTATTTTTATGTGTGTGTGTGTTTACATTTGTATTTGTGTATACGTAGGTGTCTTTGTGTGTATCAATTCCTAAGTAAGACAGAACCAAGGGACTTACAGGTAGAATTTTGACTCTATAAGACCCTTACCTTTCTGTAAAGAAACTGAAGATTTTTGAATTAATATAGTTTGAAAAGCAAATGAATAGTTTGGAAAAAATTATTTGTCTTTCATTTGGTGCTATACCTTCAAGATAAATGTCAAATGAAATGAAAAATTCTATGTGAAAAATTAAATGCTAGACCTGCCTGAATAAAACATAAATGGATCTGTACCTGATCCTATAAGAAAAGGATTCTTGAGTTTCCAAATTCTAAAAAAGAAGAAAAACTAGATTTTTCCTGATTAAAAATGTAATCTCTATATTTGAAAATAGGTTTGTGAAGTCAAGGTCATACACCACATGTGGGAAGTCACTAATAGACTTAATATACAAAGACTACTGTAAGCCAATAAGAAGACAATGTTTTAGTTAACTCAGTAAAGGATGTGAACACGTGGGTGGAATGGAGCAGAGCTCACCTGAGAGAACTCCTGCATGTGTACATGCCGTCCTGGGTTTGATCCCCAGTACCGAATGAACTAAGCATGGCTATAAGCAACTGTAGCCCAGCACTGGAGAGGCAGGAAGGGGGAGCTAGAGTTCAAGATCATCCTCTGTTACATAGAGAATTAATTGGAGGTGAGCCTGGGCTACCAGCAACCCTTTCTGAAAAAATAAAAAAAATAAAAAAGACTACGAATGAAAAAGCAAAATGAAAATAAAATAGCCAAAACCATATGGATGGAATATTTAATTCAGAACAAAGGAAATGCAAATTAAACAAAAGTGAAATTAAATCCGAAATCCAGAGTAGGCAAGAGCCCAGAGACACAAATAGCATTTGACTGTTGTGTAAATGTTGAGTATATAATAATTTGTAAAGTATGTCTAAAGCTTAATACAGTCAGTTTACATTGCCTTTTGGTTAGGAAAAATAAGCATTTTAAGTAAAGAGTCTAAGGTGGACATTCACAGGGAGTGTACGGGTGGTGTCTCCTTCCCTCCTAAGCATGGCAGTATTTCATCATCTCTGTGCTAAATTCATTTAAATTTGTGTGGCTTTTGTATTTACATGAGTACAAGGGGGCAGTACATTTTCCCCTCTGGCTAAAAAATAAGATCTGTGGAAAAACGTGTAGCTGAGGGAAGAGCACCCTGAGTATGCAGCTTGGACCTTGCAAGGAGACATTACAGTCATTGTGGAGTTCTTTGTCTCCTTTCTTGGAGTAGGGTGCAGAGTCCCATATGGTTCACAGATGTAACTGTCCAGAGGGATTTAGAATCAGAGCAATGGTATGTTAGGGTTCCTGTCCTCCTCACCCCATCCTCCTCCTCAGAATTGCTGCAGATTAAATATCCCTTGTCAGAAATAATTGGGACTAAGGGATTTCAAAATTTGGAGTTTTGGGTATTTTGAACTATTTGCATAGATTTTACTGATTGTGCATCTTCAACCCCTATATCCCCAAACCTAAAATGCTCCAGAAATTAAAACTACCCCAGCATTTCAGATGTCCCCTGACAGCTGCTCGGCTGGCATCTGCTGTTTCTCTCTCCTCTTCCCCGCCATCCCACCTTCAGATTTGACCTATCTGTGTACGCCAGACACTGTCCCAAGAGCTCCTCAGCTCTGCCCCAACCAGGGACTCAGAACCCACAAACTCGTTTATCTTAACTGGTAACCTAGTTGAGATCTTAATGTCCCTACACCTAGAGGAATCCAGAAGTCATGGCTGTTGGTGGGATGCCTAGGGCTCCGGTTTCCTAACTCACCCTAGGATGTGCTCGGAGCCAAATTGCAAAACACATACATGCCTTTAGACCTTTGGAAGTAGTGTTTCCAGTTCCAAGTGTCTTTGTAGAGAGCAATGGGTAGAAAACCCCCAATCTATGATGCCCAAAGTCTGTCTTCATCAGGAGCCTTGACTCAGTTTCTCTCCTTGCAGGGCAGCTTCGTGGCTTGCATGATCGCCATCTTACGACAGATGGAGGACAGCCACTACAGCCACTACATCAGCACCTTCAAAACCAGGCACGACATCATCGTAAGTTGTCTGCCCTGGGCCTCGGCAATGCTAAAGTGGATGTTGGTTCTTGAGACAATTCTTGTCTCGTAGCCCAGACCAACCTCAAACTCATGATCTTCCCGCCTCATCTCCTGAGCGCCGCTAGACCCCTCTGAAACTTTCTTACATTTAATGACCGGTAACTGAGGCTGAGCATCATGAGTTCAAGGCTCCCTTCCCGACCACTACAGTGTGAATAGCTGTCCATAGAGGGCACAAGAAGGAGTTGATGCTTACTTCAACTTGACAGAATTTAAACAAGAGTTCAACAGCCGTACTAAATGACCATCACGTGTGGACTTAGTGTGGGCCCTTCTTCTGAAACACTTAGGACATCTTTTTGCTGTAAAAAGTTTGTATCTCATTTAAGAGGAGGTGTTGGTTCCTGGTACCATGCATGGAATCTCCGAGGCTGAGTGTACTGGTTCCTCAGAATGTGGTTATCCGTTGTCTCTTTCAGGAGAAAGTAAGCAGAGGTTGCCCCTCTGCCCCTCACAGCGTTTGGAAATGATTTCTTGTTGCTTTAAAAAGAAAAGTTGTTTTCATAGTTTCTATAAGCAAGTATCTAAGGTCTCCAGGGAGACCTTAGTGGAATTAATCTGTTGGTAAAGATGGTCTGATGTGGGCTAGGCATGGGCTGGATTAGCAAACTGATGGTTCCAGCCATCCATGTGTAGCTCACTCTTCCTTATGCTCTAGATCAGAGGTTCTCATCCTGTGGATTGTGACCCCCTTTGTGGGTCACATATCAGATATCCTATATATCAAATATTTATATTACGATTCATCACAGTAGCAAAATTACAGTTATGAAGTAGCAATGAAATAATTTTATGGTTGGAGTGGGGTCACCACAACATGAGGAACTGTATTATAGGGTCACAGCACTAGGAAGGTTGAGAACCACTGGTCTGGATTTTTTTGCTTTCCACCCTCACCATATTGAGCATGTGTGACCGGCATGCCAAGATGGATACAGTTCTTCACACACACACACCATCCTCCTTTCTACAGTGTCCACATGGTATAGATAAAAGAAGAAAATGGAAGGAATTTATCATTGTTAGTCCAACACCGGCCTTCATAGTTTTGGTCCACGTGGCTTAAGCGGAGAGCTCAAGTTGAGGCAGCGTGGTTCAGGAGTCAGCCATATGCGGATGTGTCTACAGTGACCCGATGCAAGAGAATGCAGTCCGAGGACAGGGGTGATATAGGCCGCTGAAGCAGCTATGTGCTCTCCTTCAGGGGCAGATGGTCTAGCAGATAACACATGTTTGAACTGTGACCATTCTGAGCTCTTCTGCGAAATTTGAAACAAGCTACTTAATCTTGCTGAGCCGGTTACCTCATCTGTAAGATCCTGTCTGCATGGAGGATTAATGTGAACACTGACTGAATCCATGCATGGAAATGCCTCACCTTGTACTGTGCTTGGAGTCCAAGCCTATGAAGAGTAACTATTTGTAACAATAGTCCCATTCTTGCGGGCTGTATGAACATACCCTAGTGATTTTTTTTTCTTTTTCTTTTGTTTTTAATTTCCTTTGGAAAGCAGGTAAAGTAGGGACATTCTGAGTTCACAGGCAGACAGTTTGGATCCACAGTTCAAGGTTATCCTGTGCTACATAGCCTGGTTCAATATCAGTCTGGGTTGCATGAGTCTCTGTCTCAAAATTGATGATATACATATATCATATATATATATATATGTAGAGATATAAATGATAGGTAGGTAGGTAGGTAGGTAGGTAGGTAGGTAGATAAACTGATAGATGGGGGAGGGGGTACCCTGTCCCTCGGGTGCCATGTTCCTAGCACTATGCCATGTCCCTTTTCTCATGGGACTGTATGCACAGTCTGAGAAGCAAACAACTAGACTTTTTCTTTTCAGCAATCTCAGTGGAAAAAGTCTAAATTTAACTCAGCAGTAAAAATGGTTTCAAAACCTTTTAGGTTTTGTTTTTTTAGCCTGCCTATTCTATTTCTGAGTTGCTTTTTGCTCACATCCTCTGGGCGAGACTCACCATTTCTACTGCTCTGTGCCCTGTACACTTGTGTTACTCCTCACTGCGGTTCTCACAAGCCACGGTGATGCAGCCTTTTCTGCAAGATTCTAGCGGTCCTGTTTGTGGGGCACGTTTCCTCTGTCCTAACTAGTCAGGAAGAATTGAACTGAGATCTGTAAAAACTTGATGACTTGGGGCTGGAGAGATGGCATTGACTGGTCTTACAGCAGACCCAGGTTTGATTTCCAGCATCCACAGGGCAGCACACAACTATCTGTAAGTTGAGTTCTAAGGGATCTGATACCAGCTTTTGGCCTTCATCGACACCAGGCAAACATGTGGTATACAGATATACATACAGGGAAAACATCCATCCATATGAAATAAAAAGGGTTTTATTAAAACTATGGTTAACTACTTTTTAAGTTTAAGAGATATATTCAGACAGCACACAGCAGAGGACCAAATAGATAAGGATTGTAAACATAGGGTCAGTGTCCCCCACTGATGCTTTCTGTGACCATTTAGTTTTTCTCAGCCTTGTGAAACCATTTGTAAAATAAGAATAATATTGTATCCTTGTTTTTCTTACAGAATCATGCTATGAAACAAACAAACAAAAAATCAAATCATAGGCCAGGGGTGCTGTTGACCACCAATCATCATAATACTTGGGAGACTGAGGCAGGAGGCCACTTTAGATTACATCTTGTCCCATGATACAAAAACAAAAGCTAAATCAAATTGCCCAACAGTTAATGTATAAGAATGCATTGCCATAGCAACTTTACCGGGAAGGCCACAACTATGAGACCATCAATGTGTTATCTCAAAATAGGGCTCCCTCCGTCCACTTGCTGAAAGAAAGACCATGATGAGTCTGTTTTCCAAACCATTCCTCCACTGTTTTCCATAGGACTTCCTCATGGAAACCTTCATTATGTTTAAGGACCTGATTGGAAAGAATGTGTATGCCAAAGACTGGATGGTCATGAATATGACGCAGAGCAGGTGAGAGAGCCCATGGCCATTCTGGAGGCATTTGACCTTGAATGCGCTGGTCTGCTGTACATACTCCAAGGGCTGTTCTGCTTCAAGCCTGGCACCTGTAAATGGGGTCTTCTGCCTTTCCTGACCCTGATGTGTGTGCTTAGAAACTCCCTTTCACTAGGCTACCGATTTCTCCCTATTTGCTGTCTCTGCTGGCCTGGGTTAGTGTCCTCGCCATCCTCATGTTAATCCCCACCGGCCATCAGCTCTGTCTGCCCTCTCAGTGGCTCCTTGTGAACCCCTCATCCTGGTGTTCAAGGTCCTGCCTGCCTTTCTAGCCACATCCTCCATAAGCACGTGACCTGTGCACCAACCAGACTTCTCCTGGTTCCTGAACGTGTTCTCTGCCTCACACCTCTGCTTCTGCCATCATACCTTCTCCACTGTCTCTGGAAGTCAGCCACTCTTCTGTTCACATGGTCCTTCTGAAACATCACCTCCACTGGAAACCTCTGTCCCCAGCTGTCACTGCTCTAGAGGTGGTGGGACCTAGGAGAATGGAGCCTATCAGTGAGGCAGACTAAAGTCTCATGCCAATTTTATTCAGAGCCTCAGACAGTTTACACTCTGAGAGTTAAGAAAAGTCCCATGGATAAAGTTTTCATGAGTTCAAGCTGTATACCATCACAAAGATAAGCCACATGTGGCGAAATCATATTTTTCCCATCGAGACTTATAAACAGATAACAACAGCCAGTTGTAATGAGTAATCTGAAACAAACTCACTCCTATTGGCTACACCTGGGAGGGACGTGAAAACATGCTCCAGGAACAATTCCGTGTTTTGAAGAAACTGAGGTCACAAGACCCCTGTCTTGTTTTCTTGGAGTGTCCTCATAAGCACTCAAAATTCTCCTCACACGACTCCATTCCTGGACTGGACTCCATTCCAATACCCAGCCTTTCAGAAATGTCTGTTGATCTTTTCTTCCTTCTGGTTTCCGGTATCTCTTTGGAACTCTATCATAGAATTCTTTTTCATGTTCTCTGTTGGAACACAGCTAGAGGTCTTAAGAAGGGTACCCAGTACTGTGCTGGAATCTTCTTAGACCAGGAGTCAGGTTTTGAGCATGGCACCTGTGTTAGCACCTTAGAATTGCTACCTAGCAACAGATGCTTGTCAGATAGACATGAGATGAACTGAACAGTATATTATAGCTTTAGAATGTTGCTAATGAGCCACACAAGCTATATCAATATAAGCATCATCAGCTCTCCATGATCCTGATAGAAAGTCCCTTCCTAATTAGGTAACAGATTCGAGGACAATTTCATGAGAATGCTGACCTTACCTGGAAAGGTAAGTGTTATAGCAGGGTATAAACCACCTGCTCTGGTGCGCAAAGAGCCTGGACTTACAGTCTCTGCTCCATCCTCAGTTAACTTGTGCTATAATCCCCAAGCTCTTACAGGCTTCTTTTGGAGAGACTGGGTTTGTAGGCCTCTTATCTGTAGAGTGTGCTCTGTGGATGGTCTCTAAGGACACCGTTAGGTTATATTGACTTTCGCAGCCAAACCCCTAGGATTGGTTCTGTGTCCAGAGTAGGTCGGGAAACCTCTCCAGGGGCACAGGATTGCTTTCTTCATCTGCTCTTTCCTCCCCAGAGTCTTCCTCCGGGCCATCAATCAGTTTGCTGAAGTTCTCACAAAGAGCTTCATGGACCAGGCAAGCTTCGAGCTTCAGGTAGGCCTACCACCCCTCCCCCCGCCCCCATCTGGAAGGCCTTAGGTCATAGCAAGAGGCTGTGCCGGCAGAAAAAGTGGCATTTCAGATTTCATCACTGTCCAAAAGGGTTTTCAGGGGTCTGCCAGTTTCCCGAAGCACACATTCCAAAAAGGGAGTTCTCCAAACACAATAAAATGGTTTGGTTTTCATTGCACAAAAAAGTAACACACATAAAAGGAAATGTGAGCAATACTGTCATAGAAAGTATCGCTAACTGAAAATACAGATGCAGTGATCTCTGATCCTCAGAGGTTCAGTCCGGGAGCACGAGCGGAAGCCTGAATCTTTAGTGCTGAGCCCTCTCGTTACTGTGTTCCTATGCATGCAGACCTATGGGATGTTTAATTTGTGCCTCTGCCACATCGTATGAGATTAACACCAACAATGAACAGCAAAATAGAGCAATTACAGCAGGACACTGCGAGTTCCTGTGAGCGAGTGAAATGTTGATGGTTTCAGACCACAGCAGACCAAGGGTCCAGAAACTCCAGGGAGCAAAGCTATGGATAAGGGGGCTGCTCTCATCCTCGCCTTCATGGTCAAGGTTTTGTGCTGTCTGTCTACACAGGCCTGAATGTGCACATAAGCAGTTTCTTAGGCACACTGTCACTGTTAGGTGAATACCTGCAAAGCAGGTAACGGGTGTGGTGGTGCACACCTTTAACCCCAGCTCTCAGAAGGCGGCAGAGGCAGATGGGTCTCTGTGAGTCTAAGACCAGCATGGTCTACTTAGTGAGTTCCAGGTCAGCCAGGGCTATAACGAGACCCTATCTGCAGAAATAAAAACAAACCCAGGTATCTGGTAGCTGCGTCTTCATTTATTCCTTCATGTGACAAATATTTGTGTGTGCACCCAGCAGTGTCCCAGTTCCTGCTGAAAGTACATCATGCCCCAGCTGTTTGGGGGTTTTAAGTTCAGGAAACATTTTCTTGGTGATATTCTTTTCTTGTCATGTGCTTTTTGGTTTTTCATCTCGACCTCTAAGAGAGAGTCATAACCAGAGGAGGATATATAAGCAGTGTGTGTGTGTGTCATGTACATAACATACAAACCAAAATATAAATGAACCCTGTAATTCTTTAATGATCCATTTGTCTACTTTCTTTACTTTTTCCACAATCCAAGACTTTTTTCCAATGATGTTAAACATTTTTCACAATATTTTTAATGGCTGAATATGGTTCATTACACCTCTGGCCTGTGATACAGAAACTAAATTCTTCTTTGGGACATTCAGATTGTTTCTATTTTTTGTTACATTGAATAGCTGTGAGGGCCTTCTTTGGTTGAAATGTTTTTAACTAGCCACAGTTACTTTGTCAGGAAAAAAAAAATCAGGGAAGTATTTACTAGTTCAAAAGTTGGCAGAGCTGGAGGGCTTTTGATACATATTGCCAAGCCACCTGCTATAAATAGGTACATTTCTTGGCAGAACTTCTCCTATGCCCCCAGGGTAAAGAAAAATGTAAAGTTTGGCTTGTTTTTTTAAAGGTTAATATTAAGCCTCAAGACTTTTAGCGGTGAATAATTGAAACCCCAGAAGGAACAAGAAGTCCTGTGGGTTTTATTTGGGTTTTTCACAGCGTGACTCTCCCACATGTGGGTGTTTTATCTGGATCCTCACTGGTGTTATTTTCTGTTTTGTCCTGCCCACTTGATGCATCCTGCAAAGCTCTGGAACAATTACTTCCATTTGGCTGTAGCTTTTCTCACCCATGAGTCCCTCCAGCTCGAGACTTTCTCAGAAGCCAAGCGCAACAAAATTGTGAAAAAGTAAGTGTCCTTTAAAGATTTGGTGACCATAGGGAAGATGATCCGTGTGTTTATGTTCAACAATATTATGTTGTCATAGAAATGACGGGGACTTGCCCATGTTGATGATGTGGATTTTGTGTGTTATCCCTCACCTGACCTGAAATTCCTCCAGATTCATATTGTTTTTATTAATGTATTTCCATCTCCTCCTCAGTCACCCAATGCTATTGCTGGAGTCTGTGCCTGGTGAGGTGCCCTTACGTAGGATCTCCTGCCACCTGCTGTCCGTTTACCAAAATTGCAGGCATAGTGCCTCCTAACTCTTTGCAAAGCAGAAATAGGAAAACTCAAATATAACCTAAAACTATCCTCTAGATTCATGGCTTGGAATTCAAAATGCAATTATATTCAGGAATGACAAGAAGTTTGGTCACACATTTCATGGCATTCTCTCAGGTCTGAGAGTTCGTTGAGAGCCTGGAAGCTCAAAGGCTGTCGTTGGAAAGTAGTCTGAATTTATTAAAGACTTTGAAATTTTAGCTTATTTTCCACTTGCTGTGATATGTGGGAAACTAGGCAAATTATTTAACATTCCTCAGCCTGTGGTTTCTCTCTACCAAGACTCTAACTAAG